>WEZZ01013070.1:0-86712 GCA_013400585.1 Chloropsis cyanopogon
CAACCACGCTGGGGCAGCAACAGTGAATCATTCTCTTACCAACTTCGAGCCCTAGGTACCTCCAAAGGCGGCATCCTTTGGATCTTACTCTCCTGGAGCTCGAACCCTGCAGCAGTTAACACAGATGTTACCAGGTCAAGTGAGTTGGTAAGTATGTCGCCATTGGGGGCGCAAACAAGAATGTCATCCATATAGTGAAAAATGATCGCATTGTGGGCCATTTCGTGCACGGAGACAGCAAGGAGGCAACATACCATTGACAGATGCTCGGGGAATTCTTCATTCCTTGAGGGAGCACCTTCCAATGATTTCTCCTCCTTGGGGCTTCTCGGTTCAAGGTGGGCACTGAGAAGGCAAAGTGTGGGGCATCGTCAGGGTGGAGGGGAACTTGGAAAAAACAGTCCTTGATGTCCAGGACAGCCAAATTCCAAATTTGGGGGAGCATTGAAGGGGACGGCATCCCTGGTTGGAGGGGACCCATGTCCTTGATGACCTTGTTAATTTGGCGGAGGTTGTGGAGGAGCCGCCGCTTGTCCTTCCCTGGCTCTTGAATGACGAAAACCGGAGAATTCCAAGGGGTATTCAATGGCACGATATTACCTTTACTTAGTTGCTCCTCCACAAACTCCTCGAGCACCTTGAGCTTCTCCTTACTGAGCAGCCGCTGCTCTACCCAGACTCGCTCGTCAGTTGTCCAGTCCAGTTTCTGGGTAAGGCACTCCTCAGTAGCTGCCACCCAAAAAACCAGGGGGGTCTCCGGGATGTCAATTTTGACCCCCCACTGGGCCATCAGGTCCCTTCCTCAGGGGCTCCATATAGTCTAAAACGAACGGACAAATAGAGGCCAATTGTCCATTTGGCCCCTCAATTTGGACGATGCTCCTACTCTGCTTGGCCAATTGCATGCCACCAATGCCCTGCACATGTCCAGCCACGCTCTGCAACTCCCAGTGTGACGGCCGTTCCCGAGAGGGAATGATTGTCACATCTGCCTCTGTGTCGAGCAATTCTTGAAGTTGCTTGAGCTCTCCGCCTCTGCGCATGCCACACCATATTTTTGGCTTTTCCTGGCCCATGGTCTGCATCCAGCAGACCATTGGGGTTCCTTCCCCTGTTGATTCTTGGGTTGGAACCTCCCACACGTCTGGAACCAGGATAGCCTGGGCGATGACCTGCCCTGGTGGCATGAACAGAGGAGGATGAACGCAACGCAACCAGATGGCGACTTTCTCCAGGTCAGACGAACCCATCCCGGGGAGGATCTCAATGCCCTGTGGTGTGTGCTTGGTGTCCCCAAGGACGACATACCTACAGTGGATGCGGTGCCACGTCCCCGGGTTGTCTTGTCTCACTGTCACCACATGCCAGTCCTTGTCCTTAAGATGGACTGGGTCAGTTAGCTGTAACCTAAAAGGGTCATATAAATTAGAAGTGGTTAATATAGGCTTGGGAACCTTTTCGGTCCCTTGGGTCAAATCCGTTTGAGATTGTGTCATGTCCAGGTGAGTACCATGTTTTATTTGTTTCTCTTTTTTCTCCCCCTTTTTGTTTTTAAAACCCCCTGAAACTTTATTTTGAAAACCCTCCCCATTTGTGTCCTTGTGTGGGGAGGACCCGCGTTGACTTCCTAGTTTTTTGCAGGGGTCCCTTTGCTCTTCTTAAAGGCTTGAAACTCCCTCCTCAGTGGGCATTGGGAAGCCCAATGTCCTGTCTGATTGCATAGGAGGCATGGCATCGCCGGAGATGACTTCTTGAATGATGGTCTTTTGGGATGCTGTGGAATGGTGAGGCGGTGGATGAGGGGTGGCTGGTGCTTGAGCAGTCGACACAGTTCTCGATGGTTTTGGTCTGGTGTCCGGATGCTGCCTGAGTGGTGGGATGACTGGAACTTTTCTTGCGCAGACCTATAACATTGCTTGAAGTGTTGGCGGTGGGTCCAAAGGCAAGCTGAGGATAGCAGCCTTACACTTGTCATTGGCATTTGCCATCGCGATATCCGTCAACACTTCTTGCCTGGCGTCCTGATTACAGACTTGAAAATCGACGGCCTTCCAAAAATGTTCAGTGAATTGCAAGAAGGTCTCATTATGAAGTTGGACAATCTATAAGTAGGATTCAGTGGGAGCACCCAGTCGCAAGAGAAGAAATGTTTTCTCTGCTGCTTTCTTGCTTTCATTGAGGACTGCCTCTGGGATGTCCTCAGCCTGTTTGGCACCCTCACCTACTAAATGATCTATTGAAATTGGAGAATCATTATTGTCTCCCACGGCTAGGGTGTTTTGCCACAGATCTGGGAGTCTGTTCCTCAACTCTCACTTCTAGGCGGATTCCCAAATCAAAAACTTGGTGGGTGTTAAGAGGCATGATAGCAGCCGGCGGATGTTGGCAGGTGTTATGATGTTTGCCGATAGGGTGGCTTTGAAGAGCCCCTGGAAGTAGGAGCTCTCCCGGCTGAACTCCTTTTGAGCTTTGCAAAGCTCTTTCGTCTCCTGATAGGAGAACAGTTGCCAAGCTGCTACCACACCCTCATGCCCAGGCCTGTAAGAGACCGGCACGGCACTGAAAACCAGGAGGGGTTCCGGGTTCCCATGGTCTGTCCCACCCACACAGGAAGGAGGACCGTGAGAACCAGAAGATGCCCCGTGGGAATCTTGGCTGGAATCAAGGCGGGAACATGAGCAGGAGGAGCAAGGGGTGCAGTCAGGGGGCATGACTGGAGGAGGGGGAGGAGGAAAGGGAGGAGACGGAAGAGGAGTTTGAGGAGGAGGAGTTGGGGGAGGGGTTCAGGGGAAGAAAAATGCGATGCGCAAGATGGGGGCTGGGCAGAAGGAGAGGGAAGAGGAGAGGAGAGAGACAGGGACAGGGGCCATTTTGGGGAACCCAGGAGCCATTTTGCACAAGGGAAGGACAGGGATTGAGGCTATTTTTGGGACTGGAACCATCTTGGGGTTCCTCCAGTAATCCAAACCGGATTGTGGTTTTCTGAACTGGGGTTTGGGAACACAAGCATTCAGGGAGCAGGGAGAGGGTTCGGTCCTGGGGAGTCTGGCCAGGACTCTCTGGGCAAGGGTGCTGAGGCATCTGGGGGGAGCCAGGGAGACGGCGGCAACCCTGCGCATTAGTGCGGGCTGCTCCCCTCAGTATGCCTGGCTTCGGGGAAGAGGAGGGGTCAGAGAAGCCTGAGGGAAAATCAGGGTAGAGGGCTGAGAGGTCGACTCCCCTGGCTGTTCCACCATCCGTACTTTCGTCCTGACTGCCTCTCGAATTTGCAAGTTCAGGAACATGAATTTAGATGATTTGGAGTTGCCCCATTTGCCTAATTCGTACAACTTTTTTGCAACTGCATCCCAGGAGCGAAGGTCATACACGCGCTCTGCGGTCATGTCTGGGAAATGGTGGAACAGCCAAAGAGTGAACTTCTTCACTGCCTCTTCGAAAATTGATTCCCGTCTCCCACCAGGAGTCCCACAACTTGGACATAAATTCCCTTTTGGGGCACAGACAGGTGAACACCCATTTGGAAAACGTCCGCGCCATGGAACCACACCAAAAACCTCACCACAAACCCTCACCGGTATCGTTTGGGGCACAAAAGCCTCCCGTCAGGCTACCTAAGCCTGCTTTCTGGGCGCATCTGCCCGAGGAACCCAAAGTTGCTGTTGCAACTCTCGCTCTTAAGGAGCGGAAAATTGAAAGCAGGGTCCTCGTCTAAGAGAACCTGCAGCGCTTACCAACTGACGTCCGAAGTTGTCCAAGGTCCGATGAAGAGGGGGTCCTTCTGGTGTGATTCTCCTTCGCCAGGAGGCAACTCTCTGGGTGAGAGAGCTGCTGCCTCCGTCCTTCAGGAGCGCCACCCGCAAAAGGGGTCTGCTCAGACCGAAGGTAGTTTAACGTCCACAACCACTGGAGGTCCTTGGAGGGAAGTCCAAGTGGTCACTCCGTGAGGTCCGGTGACTTGGGGGCCTCACATTGGGTTCCAAGCTGCCGCTGCTTGCCCACTGACCAGTCCGTCAGCCACAGTCCGCTCCTGTGCTAGCTCTGCAAGCCGTGACTGCGGGGGGACGCTGACCCGCGCTCAGGGAGTGAAGGTCAGCAGCTAAGTGGGTCCACACTGGATGTCTAAGTGCGATTGCGATCGTGACGAAAGAAAGGGGAGGCGCTTCTTAGAAGATCCACAATCCAAGTTTATTTCCCAGAGGACAGCTCCAAGAAGAGCCTCGAGAGCTGTTGACACCGGGTTATATACACAAGGGGTGGAGTTACAGAAAACCAATGGGGAACAACCAAGGCGGGGATAAAGGGGAGATTGACATAGGGATCATGCTATCAGGGAAAAGGGTAGGAGGGTCTCCAGGGCATTATCCTATCACTTGACCTCTCCTATGGAACCTTCTAGGGAAAAAGGTAGGGACCTGGGTGATGGACAGGGATAGGAAAGGAGGAGTAAGGAAACTGACAGTTGGTCAGGGGGAGGACTAACAATGAATGACAGTGAGCAGAACCATTCTGTGGGGGTGACAAGAATAAACCAACTTACATACAATAAGTACAAAATCATGCAACCCAACAGTGTAAGACCAACCTTCATCCAGGACAAGGATGATGTTGATCCAGGCTCTCTATTCAGCAGACTCCTTCCTGATATTATCAGCTCAGTGATCAATGCCAAATAGCCCGTAAATTCAGTTCAACAAATCCCTGTTACGAGAAAGCCTGGATGTTCAATGGAAAACTGTCCCATGAGAATTGGGAATACCTTTTTAATAACTAAAAGAAGAAACTTTCTTCACCTGAGCATCATCTTTCCATCACAGAGCATTTTTCATGCAATGTTCAACACTGAAATGAAAGTTCAAAAACTCCACCAGCTGTGTATGTTCAGTCTTGCCTTCTGTTAGAAACAGCTGGAGGAAAAAATACTGCATATTAGGAAAAAGAATCAAATACTTTTAAGCCATTAAGATAATCTGGGAAGTTATTTTGAATCCATTAGAATAATCATGAAAATCTGCTGATGAAAGTGGAAGGATGTCAAGATAGTTAGTCACTAAAGAGCGACTTTGTCAGACCTTCGTATTGGTTATAGTTGCCCTGACAAGACAGTTCCAGGCACCACAGTTCTCACTAAGGTAAAATAAGTGAATGGTTAAATGTGTTCTGTATGATTCTGCATGTCCCTAGAAGATCTCCTGGATATTGGCAGCCTGGAAGCAACCTTCTAAAACAGAGAAACCCCAATGAGCAAATCCCAGCCTAACAACTGTAAATAGACTCTTAGAAATCAGGTACACAGAGAAAGGAAAATACTGTCCCATGGTGGACATGACAGAGTGACAAAAGTAATGTGGAGTTTCTAATTTCCTTAATGCCTCCGGCAGTGATGCCCTTGAGAGAGGAAAGGTTTCAGGGGAGATGTAAACTCTAGGAATCACTCAGAAAGAAAAATGCTGTAGGGCCCAGCTCCCAGCGAGCAGGAGGAATTTGCCATGGTACTTTCTTTGTTCCAGCCACTCCCATTTTACTCAGGAACCTGTTTAATATTAACTTCGACTTCTGGGGCCCAGAGGGGGAAGTAGCAGCAGCAAGCTCCGGGTCACAGGCAGGCAGACAGCACTGGAAAGGCAGCTAACACTGCAGCAGGCAGGGGAGTGAGTTATACACTGCCTCACACTTTCAGACAAACCTGTCTCCAACTCTTCTCCAGGGCTTTCTCTCCTGCCAGTCACCTACAGGCTGCTTCCAAATCCCATTGTTGCTATTGTCAGCCATGTATCACACTGCAGAAGCCTGCTGGGAGCAATTCCAGGGCTGGGATATGCACAGGACTGCAGTAGTGCCCTCAGAGACCTGTTTGATCTGCCTCGTTTTGTCTCAGAGACCTAGAGGTTCCTGTTCAAAAGCTGAGCTAAAAATCCAACAGGCTGATTTTCTACTGGATTTAAGGGGAAAAAAATGACAAATCAAGCAAAACATCCTTACCCCTGACTTACTAATATTGTAGGCTTGACTTGGGTGCCCACTGCATAAGATCGCTTTGAGATGATGTTGAGAATTGGAAACTGAGTGACCAGCTTGGTTACTAAGCTATCTTGCCTCAGAGTATGTCAAAAACATGATGGTCCAGATAGATTCCCACAATACTGCAGTCTTTCCAAATAGATTTAATGGAAAATAAAATTATGTCATTATAATTTGTGTGTATTTTTTAAAAATGTTATTTTATCTGCACATTTTCTTTCCAATACATCTGGCTACCCATCCTCCCAGGAAAAAGATATTGTTAACAAAATTTTCAGCATCCATTTATGGTATCTGAGGATGCAATCTGTCATTCCTGTAATTAAATTCCCTCCAGACTGGGAAGCAGAAGTCAGAGGCAGATTGTCTTTGTAACTCAGCAAGCTTTGTTTGAAGTTTCCTTGGATGTGTTTAGTTGAAGAGACTGGAAGGATGCAGAAAGTAAGACACAATTTGTTACTGCTGGGTTAAACAAAAGTTGCAAGAAATTTCTTCTGAAAGGGACGAGTGTAAAGTACAAATACTGCTTTAACAACCTATGTTTTACAATTTCCTGATTAATGGATTGCAGTAAAATCAGTTCCCTGACACTGATTACTTCAGCAATGCATTAGTAATTACTTCAGCTGGTTTTATGTTGTGCATGGAAGCTGCACAGAATCATGTCTGTGTTTTAACCTGTAAATCAGTTCCTTCAAGGCCATCTAAATCTCAGCTCTGATATTTTCTGCAGAATATAAAACTGAAATATGTACAATACCAGTTAATTATCAAAGTATCGTGGTTTTTTTAGGAGGGGACAAACAATAATTTCACAGTCCTTGTTCAAAGCTGCCCTTGAACTGCTAGAATGGATTGTCTTTATAAGAGGAGACTACGATAGTTTTTGCTGTGAACTCAACTCGTGTTCTGGGTGTAGCCAGATTGCATTGTAAAAAACGTGACCTACAGCTTTCCTTGCTGGAGAGGCCAAGAGCTGGGTAGAGCTCTCACCCTGGAAAGAAAGAGCTTTAACAGCTGCATTTGGCCAAGTTGTGGGGGAGGCATGAATGTGATTCCTCTGCTTTTCAGGAATAAGCACAAAGGGGCTCAGTCTGCAAAGGCATTGTTTTAGCAAGCAAGGAATTCACCAATTAAAAATAAAAATCTAATAGGAAAGGAATCTAAAAAAACGAGAAAAGTCTTTTAAAGAGCAAGGGGAAAATCTGGCTCTGCGTGAACAAAAATAATCACAGAAGCTTTCCTGGCCCTGCCGTGAAGTGGCCTCCTGCACCCTGGGCAGGGAGCAGTTGTGGAGCTCAGCTGTGCCTGTGGTTAATAATAAATAGATTCTCTTGGCTAGGAGTTCTGGCCAGCATCCCCGCCTCCTCCACCTCCTCCCAGGGCTGCCCAGGCACAGCTCCAGTATCCACCCAGCCTGCCTCCATGAGACAGACACCCAGAGGTAAGAGACACCAGGCCACTGCTCCATGAGCTCGGATACACTGCATGGGTCACGGGAGGCGGGAGGAGAGCAGGTCCCTGCTCAAGCTGCCTGAAACGTGCACCATGAATGTTCAAAGTTTGGTTGCAAGGCAAAAGGTCTTGCAGCAAAACTTGCCAAACTTCAAAAATCTTTGAGCCAGCTAAGCCTGGATGTAGGCCGAGCTTCCTGTGAATATCAGCTCAGCCCTGCTGGGTTTCAGGTGGTGACCAGCTGGTTTTTTATCCACTGGCCAGTACAGCTTGGGCACTCCTTGGTGTGCTTCAGAGTTTTGGGAGTTGTTAAAATTCAGAGCACAACTTGAGCAGCTCAACTGATCCCTAGCGTAACCCTGTTGGCATAAGGAGTTTATTCCGAAGCTGACTTTGCCCCAGAGAGGGAGGGGCGTGTAGGCACACACACACAGCCATACCAGAACATTTGCATGAACCCCTGAACAGCTCAAGCTGCTGAGCTTAGCACAAAAAAGATTTGGGAAGTGGAAAATCTTAGCGTTTCAGTCAGGTGTGTATTGTGTCTAGTTGATCCAGTCCCACATTTCTTAAATAGCACAGCCCAAGCTGTCCTGTATAGTTGAAGTCTTTAGATTCAGGCAAATACACTCTCCCTGGGTATAAGAATTTTCTGTATAGCTGAAGTGCCACACACTGTACTGAGAGCATAGTCATGTTCTGCTAAGTGTAACATGAACACAGTACTGTATTTTAAATAATTTGCCGTCTGAATTAACCATAGGCACAAACGACTGAGGAAGGGAATCCTTTCCTCCTAGTGAAGGGGTGAGGAACAGGGAGACTGGAGGGATATGGGCAAAAGCCCAGGGAAAGTATGTGAAGCAGCCAGGCATTGAGTGAAACTGCCCTGAGGCCCAGACCAGACCACTCTCTTAACATTTACAGCTCTCTCCCCCTCTTTGTCTGTTCGGGAATGAATTTAATTAGAGTGAAAAGGAGTTGCTAAGAGACTAGAGGAGTTCTGGAGCTTGTTGCTGGGGCTTAATTGCGACACTGTGCTAAAAAGGATGATGTAACATGAGCCTGCATAAAACATTCCCAGCTCTAGGGAAAGCTGCTCTCCTTCTTGCAGTTCCAGTCTGGTTTGTCAGTTCTCAGCTCCTTTTTGAGCAGCTTATTTTCTCCTAGACACTGGCAAAAACCAGAATCGTGTCCCTGTAGCACTATTCTGCCTTGTAGATTGCTCCTTGTGACCTTTCACGTTGGAGGTGGCAGTGGCTGGGCCTGACATCTATCGTGAAGAGGTCACTTTGGCATTTAAAAGGTTTTCTGCTTCAAAATTCTCCCTAGTTTGTTACTCCTGATCCTTTCCTCTGCTCCACCACAATTTCAGCCCAGCATTGACAATGGGCCAGGTGACCCCTTCCAACTCCATTTTTGCAGCTTAACATTTTGTTTTGACACCCTGGCTCATGCTCAAAACACCAGGAGATTCCAGGCAATCTCTTAGGCAAGGGCTGTCTAGCTTCCATGGTCAAGGCAAGAACTGATATGTTTAGCTTCTCAGGGTCACATCATTGCTAAATTATGTATTTTCTTTTCACCTGCCTTCTGTTATCTCAGGCCCATCCATACACACAGGATGATTAGGAAGATAACCTTCAGCCTGGGAAGACACATGTCCTCCATGGCAGGTGGGACCACCCAGGTGAGAAGACTTCTGCACGGTGAGTAGTGCACTGAGTTCTTGTGGTATCCTTGGTGCTTCCACTCTTTTAAAACATATTTCCATCTTTAGGTGTGGTTGCAGGGCTCAGTTTGTTCACAATAATGTTCGAGAATTGTTACTGGAGCCAGTAACCATACAACTGCAAAAATGGTGGCAGAGGATCCTTCAGTGGTGGTGATGGGGATTATAATTCATATTAACAGTAGAGATATTTTGCACACATTTCACTTACATAAAACACAGCTCTAGTCTTCTTAAAGTTATTTGTAAGTTCACCCCAAAGAACAGCTGAAGAGGGGGATAAATTTGTTGTGATGACGACAATTTGCTTTTTATAAAACAGCTCAGTAGTTACTGCAAATATGCACACAAATAACTCACTCTTCTGTGTTTATCCCCAGGTGGTTATGTAAGGATTCATCCCTCTGTACAGGAAGCACTGGTGGAGGGGAGCCCCGTTGTAGCCTTGGAAAGCACCATCATTACACATGGCATGGCCTATCCTCTGAATTTGAGGTGGTAGATTTTGATGTTCCTCATGCAGTGAAGTTGTTAGGATGAAGTACATAACTTACTGGGTTGGTATCAATATTCTTGGTCAAGCCGAAGGTTTTGCAAGAGCAATTGGAAATGTCAGGTTGTTAGGCATCCAGACGCTGAGCTCAATTGTAAAACAATTGTATTTGGACTTTTAAGGACAAACACGGAGAGCTTAGTTACCTCCTTATCCAACACCTTACATTTCTGGCTTCCTTTAAAATAGAGCAGCAGATAATGTCACCACTTGCTCTAAAAGAGAGCTATCAGCCTTTTCAGCTGCATAGTTTGTACAGACATTGAAAACTCTCTGCAGTTTCTTTCCCTGTATCTTTTGTAATGCAAAAAGGATTGAAACACAATAGTGAAATCTGTTCCTCAACCCACTCAGAGCAGCTACTGTGAGAGCTCCTGATCCCTTCTCACTGTCTTCTGTACCCTGCATGAAACCCCCACTTCTACTCTTTATTTATCAATTTTCAGTAGACTCGTGTTTCATTGAGTTACAGTGCCAGAAATCGTTGCACTCTCCCCTCCATCCTTGCTTCCAGAAAACACAGAAAGGTTTTGGTATTGATTTTCCACCTTGCTTTTTACCTGGTCATTATTCTGCCTGACATTCTGTCTTAAAATGAAGCTCTAAAACCTCAATTTTTGGAAAGAGCTAGTTTCAGTAGGTAAAGATTGCCAAGCATGTGTCCAGATGGCTCAAAAAGGGAGAAGAAGCTGCTCCTAAAAAAGATAGCATATGAATGATCAAGTACAAAATCTGCTAAATTTAGGCTTAGTCTGCTGCCCTGGAGTACCCTAAGGCAGCAGATTTTTGGCAGTGTTGTTACCCTATATATCACAGACTATATTATGAAAAGTATATCCTGGTCATTTGAGCAGGACTTGAACTACCTGGAGTTTCTGTGAAGGTCCATTATGTCAGAGAAATAACAGGTAAAAGATACAGAAAAGTCCTATTTTGAGAAGATCCATATTTTCAGTAGTGTATTGTACACCCAGATTTGCCTGTAAACCAAATTATTTTTCTCAAAAATGAAGCACAGAGCTTGGACATTGCCATCCTTGAAAATGGGAGCTCTTCGCTTCTGCAAGTTCAAGGGCAAAGATTTCTGCCATGAGGCAGATACAAGAAGAACAGGATGTAGCTGAAATCACAAGAACTGTAGAACTGTGAATGATGGCCATCAAACATGACAGTTTTCTTTGCTGATTGTTTCCACCCATAATTTTGTGATTTTTGTCTTGTTTGTCTTACTTCAGCATGGCCAGAGAGGTGGAAGAAATTGTAAGAACAAATGGAGCAGTGCCAGCCACTGTAGGTATTTTAGGGGGCCAAATCCACGTGGGACTCACAGACGAGGATCTTGAGTTCTTGGCAAGCAGTAAAAATGCAGTTAAAGTGTCTCGCAGAGACTTTCCTTTCGTCCTCAGCCAGGTATGGTGTGCAAACTTTCTAGTGTGGTCTTTCCTAGTAAAGTATAGTTGCTTTTCTAGCAACAATATTGTGCTCTCCAGCTTCATGCCAGATGGCTTTTAAACCTCTCAAAAATATCATAGAAAGTGGTATCTTATTGATAAGTGCAAAAGTGGCCCTAATTAGACTCAAAATACAACAGAATAAGTATGACATACATGAAATAGGGCTTCTGAAAATTCATTCTGGTTGTGCTGGCAAGCCATGGGCACTTGGCTAAGAATATTCTTATTGGCATGATAGGACATTCTCTCATTGAATGTAAACTATGTGACACTTCGGCCATCCCAGGCTTAAAGTGACAGCTAAAGGTGCCACTAGCTGCCTGTGCAACACCCTGGACAACGAAGGCCTCTGCTATCAGGGCAAGAACAGCTTATATAGCAGGGACGACAGATGATTCACAGAATCACAGAATATTCTGAGTTGGAAAGGACCCACAAGGATTATAGAGTCCAGCTCCTTAGTGACTTCCTCTGGCTTTTTGGCTAAAAGAATATTTGTGTTAGAATTTCACTGCTCAGATGGTTACACTGCTGTGTGGCAGACCACAGCTGTAGCTGCTTCTCCATGTCACCATGGGTGCTGACTGTGACTGGTTGTTCCCCGACAGGGCTTGTCCGGAGGCACTACTGTGTCTGGAACAATGATCGTGGCACACAAAGCAGGAATTCCTGTGTTTGTGACAGGTGGCATAGGAGGTGTCCATCGGGATGGGGAGAACAGTAAGAACATCAATACATTCTACTTTTCACTCTGTTGCTACAGTTTTATTCAATTCCTTCTTTTTCCTTTTCCCAGCCTGTCCTACAGGAACTGTCTGTTCAGAAGAATAAAGTTAAAATTCTTCTTGATCAAACTAGGGTTGCTTTCTCCCTGATGTCCCCTTTCCAGAAGCTTCAAAATATTCCTCTTGAGCCCTGGACAGTTGTTAAGGGGGTGAAAGTTTCTCTTTATCCTTTGCTTACATGGGGTTATATTGATATTGTTTGGTGCAACAGGAGCTGACTGCACCTCTGCCTCTTTGTAACGGCTGGATAACCTGATACTGGCTGCCAAACACAGTGTTGTTATCAGCTTTCTCAGCTGAGGAGAAGAAGAGCCTTGCCACGAAACAGTGTGCTCTATGTTAGAGGTGTGTGCTCCTCTCTGGAAGATGGCCTGGTCTTGGCTGTACAGTTTGTGGCTTTTAAGTGCTTTCTCTCTTCTCAGCCATATATATTTCCGGCACAGCCCAAGTGCAGTGCCCTGGTGTATGCCATCCCTTTCAGATGTGATGTAAATTCCTGACCAGGGAGTTTCCTGAGATCAGGTCCTGTGGTACTTTCGTTTGTTTGCAAGTATTGTCAGTTCCAAAGTCAAAATCTACTTCAATGATATTGCATCTCCGTGAACCTCATCCTTGCTGTACAACACCTTTTTCTTTCTTTTCTACCAAATTTGTGCACACTCTTTATCAATGTGATCAAAGAGCCAAGAGATAGAGTACAAGGCTGCACCTCTGCCCTTAGCCATGTGACTTCTTTTTGTCAATACCTCTTTCAATCTCAACACCTAAAGGCATGATCTAAACCTTTAATATTTGCTTGTGGATCTAAGCAGTTTTAAAGTCAGGCAGTGGCATCCTGGGCATATGTGGCTTTTTAGAAGGTCAGAGCTCATCAGCTTGGAGTACAACACAATCACCAACACAGTGCTGCTTGTCCCTTGACAGCTCTGGATGTGAGTGCTGACTTGACAGAGCTAGGACGAACGCCGGTGGCTGTTGTATCTGCAGGAGCCAAATCTATCCTTGATATTGGCAGGACACTGGAATGTCTGGTAGGTAGCATAGGCTGTGGTGTCTGAAAGCAGATAACATTGTTCTTTGTGCACAGAGTGCCCAGTGGCATTGGGATGAGTCCTAAGCCAAAGATTTTCAGAAATTGCTACTGAGAGGATGTGAAGCCATGTTTACAGTTCTGTAGTCCTGGAACTGTACAAGCACTTGGCTGCTCCCTAACATAAATCTATCCATGTCCAAGGGGTTGTTCCAGCAGCTGCTTCAACTGAGTTCAAAGGTAATGCTATCCATGTCCTTTTTCTTTGGTGTTAGATTTGCTTTTCCAGGATGATGCTCCCAGAAACAGATGGATCAGATGGATCAGATCCATCAAACACTAAAATAAAATCAGAATTAAAATGGGAATCAGATGATTTTCAGCAGTCACCTTTAAAGGTTTGGCATGTTTGAAACCACCAGGGCCAGCACTTCAGGTGACAGCCAACATTGATAATTCTCAATCGCAAGCAGAACTCATTTATATCCTGTCAGTTCATGACATGTCTTCAGATCCCAGGGTATTATCTTGGACTCAGGATGGTGCCAATGACAGCTGCATGGCTTTGGATCAGCCCTGAGCACACACAAAGGATGCACATGCCTTCTCTGCCTCCGTGAGCCAGATTAGCCACTTATCATGTCTGGCTCTTGGTGAGAGGATAGAATAGAATGGGATGTACAAAAATAACCACAACCTGTACCAAAGAAAGGCACTTGCTTTCTGGGTAGAAGGAAAAAGTGCCATTCTTTAGTTTCCCTCCACTGATCACCTGCTTGTCTCACCTCCACTGCTGCAGGAGACTCAGGGTGTGTGCGTGGCTGCCTTTGGAGAATCAAGAGAGTTCCCAGCCTTCTTTTCACGCCAGAGTGGCTTCCAAGCACCATACCATGTCCGGGATGAAGAGGAGGCAGCTAAACTCATTGGTGTGTTTCAGATGGCAAAGGCCCATGTAAGGTCCTGGAAAGGAGGGACACAAGAATTACCCTGGATGAGGCACTTTCTTTAAGTCTGCAGAAAAATTTGCCCTGAAAAACTATGCCATCCCACCTCCCCCATTCCTGCATCAAAAGTGCTTTGAAAATACAGAAGCAGAGAAGTCCAGTCTTAACAGCAAGTAAAACTGCAAACCAGCTGCAGCCAGCTTGGCATGCTCATTCATATTTTATTCCACCTGGTGAAGTGGAGGCAGAACATAATAATGTGTGGACAAAAACTGGGCCTTTAGAAGGGGAATCAGTTTAAAAAAGAAAAAAAAAAAAAAAAGCCTTTGCCCCTTTTACTGTGCAGACAGACTCAAAAGAATGAGGCAGATGTGAATTGGTTGGTAGCTGGAAGAGGTCCTGATCTTGGGTCAGCTAAGCACTGGAGCTTGAGCTCTGAGGCTTCCTACATCTCATGCCCACTCTCCTCTGTCCTTTTCCTGTCGCACCTGACTTCTCCAAGGAGTGCCACTAACAATATTCCCATCCTCTCCCAGACAGTGCTCTGGGGCTGGGCCTGGGCAGCGGGGTGCTGATAGCAGTGCCATGTCCCCAGGAGCGAGCTGTCGAGGGCCAGGCCATTGAAGAGGCCATCCAGCAAGCTCTCAGCCAAGCCAGGTGAGATGCAACCTAAGCCTTTGCCTTTGCTCAGCCCAGGGTCTTGGGGGAGTAAACAAATTCAGGGACACTGCTGCAGGAGCTGTAGTACAACTTAACCTTGGGCATGGGTGAGCCCACGACTTATTTTCAACCGTACCTTTATCTAACCCAAAGCTTGTTTACAGGACTTGTAAACAAGTCATGGTTGTTACCACTTGTTATGGCATGTGGTTATGGAGATAAAGTATCTGCTGGCAACAGTGCTTCTCCTGTGATGCCATTTCAGCTTATCCGTGGGCATTTTCTTTATGTTTGCAGGTCCAAAGGAATCACAGGCAAAGAAGTGACCCCCTTTTTGTTACAGAAGCTCGCAGAATTAACTGATGGGAAATCACTGGGCTCTAGTATCCTCTTACAAAGTGGCGGGGAAAAGAAAGTACTCCAGTGTATTTCCTACTTCTTCTGATAATGCCTGGTAGGAAACACCGCACCTTACTGATGGTCTAGCAAGGAGCAAACACTTCAGTATCTGCAAACAGATCAGAGTTTAGCACCTGCATCCTGATTTTTCAGGAACATCCTTACTGCCTTCATCCCCTTTATTCCCCAACGTTAAAAATTGGAGGGCAGCACAGATGGCAGGTCTTCCAGAGCCCAAAGAAATTCCTCACATCTGACCCTGGAGCTTGCCTGGTCTGTGATGGAATCTCTGGATACTGTTGTCTGTGCTGGGTTGCACACTGGAAGATCCCTGAGCTTCCCAGAGCACTGTGCTGTACATCACACTGCCTTATCCAACATTCCCTGTAAGTACAGAGAAAGAGAGACTTGGAGGACAAACACCCCTTGGTGAGCAGGAATCCTACTGCACAGCCAAGAGAAAGCAGAGGTACTGGCTGAGATGCCAGTGTAGGATCTGGGAGAGCCAGATTCACATCCATTCTCTGCTGCCAGCTCTCTAGGAGACCTGACCAATCAGGGCAGAATGGTAAAGGCGTTTTTGGATATAGGAGCTATATGCAGCCCAAAGTAGGGCTTTCAAAGACTCTGAAACTCTGCTCCCAGTGCAATTTGCTAAAAAAATTGCTTATAGTGACTTGGCAAAATCTCAGTAGGTATCTCTATCTGGAAAAGCTGACAAAAATCCTCTTCAGGTTTTTAGGCTCTCTGCTGTAATTTAAGTACTTCAGCCTCTCTTTTCTCTGTGAAGCCTTTGCTTCTGTTCCTCATCTATCAAAGTCAGGCTTCCTCTCTGTGGACACTGGGGGAGGAAGGTGAATTAAAATAAAAGAAAAATCAGAGTTTTCCTGCAGCATTGTAACCCACTATACTTGTCCCCAAAGGATTACGGTTTGGGGGATCAAACCTATCAAGTCCCAGCATGTATTTCCTGCTTTCTCCCTCTAAACAGTTCCTACATAAGCCTCCAACAGGTCAGACTCATTGGTATTTTTAATTTTCCTCAAAGAAATGCTAAACAGACCTTGCACTGATCCAGAACAATGCCAGAGTGGGCAGCTGCATTGCAGTGGCCCTCAGCAAACTACAGAAAGCCAGAAGGAAGGGAAGCTGGCCTGGGCAGAAGGACATGATCCCACCCCAACCAGTGAGTCCTCTGCTGGCCTCCACATGATGCCTCTCTGCTGACAGCACAGGATAAATTTATATTTGTTCCCAAAAGTAAAAGATGACTCAGCCAGGAACCAATCATTCTCCTTCACACTCTCAGACATTCTCCCTTTAGTTTCCCTTGTTATTCTTGAAAGAGAAGTGTCTTCTCCTCCTCCCCTTATCCACGTTTACAAGGAATAGAGACTGACAATGGCCCAATCTCATTAAGTCTTAGACCATCGAGCCCATTAAAACTTTTATCACCTTTTCACCTTTTACTGTGCCCTTATGTACAGCTTCAGCTCTATAGCTCTTAGTACCAGGGAACTTGTGACTACAGAAGTAGACCTGGAAGAGGGTGGGGAGAGATATTTTGAGGTGCTGAGCCATAAATATCACTTTTTGTTGACCTCCTGCTCATGATTTACAAAATCACAAGAGTTACAGCACACCCTGAACAAGATCTACTATAACCCTAATACTCTATTAACTCTCTTGGATTTTGTCTGTGTCATGTAATTTGCAGGAAATCTATTTTAGGTGGTCTTTAGAGACATGAAAGGTTTTCTAAAACCCATTTGCAACAAGATTTGTCAACATAAAAGAGGGCAATGTCTCCAGAGGCAATAACCCAGCATTTGATGAGAAAAAACATCTATATGTCCCCAAAGAATCTGGAAACTTCTTGTTTGTGGAGCTAAACTTCTTATTCTGGCTTCATAGGACAATAAAAGAAGTGATCTGTAAAGTGTCACTGGGTATGGCAATTTCTCCTGGGAGCTTGCAAGACATTGCTGCATTTTTCTGCCCACTTTTTTCCCATTTTCTTTGCTTTTTTACACACCAGTGCTTGAATGTTTCTGAGGCCTGGTGTATCACACAGAGAAACCATCAGCATCCCTGTGTGTCCACTGTAACATCCCACCTGCCACACTGGGGCTGGCTGTCAGCAGGCATAATTCAGAAAGCAACAAACAGAAGAGATTCTGATTCTTTCTAATTGGGATTGTACAAACCTCTATCTAACTATTCAAAAAAAGCACTGGCCCTTACACTGTAAATGAGAGAGCTTTCAAAAGTGACTAGGCAAAACAAAGATTTGCTTCTGAAACTTTTTCCTGAAGTACTTCCAACCACTTTTTACCTCTTTCTTCCCTCTTAAAGGTGGTGATTGGCGGTGTCAACGTTGACTTTATAGCCAAGGCCCAGAACCCTGACATCCTGGTACTGTATCTGTAGCAGTTTTCTTAGCACCAATGTATTTCCAGCTACTTTTACAGGAGTGCCAAGCCAAAGGGGTTGGGGTGAAGGTGTTATCCATGTATGATACCCACATGTGTGCACGCACACACTTAGGAGGTGTAGTGCTGCATGCTTGGTGTGTTGTTTAGGTGGATAATGGAGTGATACATACTGACCTACTCTGTCCCCACGGTGAAAATCACCATCCCTGACACTCAAGAGAGGGACAAAGCAATGTATCATCATACAGCCTCCCCATAGGGGGGAAACCCCCAGGTAAGAGCCATCTCTGACTGTCTGAGACTGTCTTAACTATGGAAAGCAGCACAAATAGGAGCAAGAGTCGCTGTGCAGAGTACTCATGAAGGATTTGAGTCTCATACACACACACAAAAAGCAACAAAAAAAGGAAAGAAACCCCGAAGATGGCTTTAAAAAATTGAACATTTTGAATGTTACTAGAGTCTCTCTGTCTCAATTTGGGTTGAACAAGAAGCAAACAAGAAGCTAAAGTGGACCAAACCTGGGGCTCCCCCATGCAAATGACAGCTATTTGCATGGCCTGCACAATTTTTGTCGAGCTGTACGAAGTACTGCTTTGTACTTCGATTGAGGGGGTGAAGTTTGCTCAAAAATTCTTTGGTGTCTCAAATTACTCTGTGATGATAGCCAAGGCAGGAAGCTTCTGCCATCAGGTGGGAGAGCCTGTGAAGACCTCTCAGTCAGATAGGGAAAATGTGCTGGAGAAGCTGTCTGTAAAGAATTTGGATATTTAATGATACAGAGGCCAAACAATGTTATGAAGGTCAAGGGTGAAATATGCTGTGGCATCAGTTATGAAAGCTTGCAAAAGCAAAAGTTAAGCTGCTTCAGCTGTGATGTAACCAATACCATACATGGCCTACACTCAGCCATCAGGACAAGGAGCTGAGCTGTGTCCAAGGAAGGATAGGCACTCCTTGGCATGTCAGACATGAGTGCAGATTTCTGGACCACCTATAGCATGGTGAGGGGGCCAAGGACCTGTGTAGGTCCTGCTGGGAACAGCTGACGAGGGAGAAGGGGGGGCTTTTAATGTTGCATAAAAAAGTGAGGCATTAGCTGCCCTTTTGCCTTCAGCGAGCCCTAGAGCTCATGGTGCATCGTGGCTGGTACCCAAGTGCCAAGTCTCAGGAGGATTTGGGAACTGCCAGCCAGAAGGCTCCTGCTGACAGCTACTGTGGTTAGGCACAGAGGAAAAGCCCCTCTCAATATCATTGTTTTGGCTTTTTAAAGACAGATTTTTTTCAAAGGGCTCGACACCCAGCAGATCCCACCTTTATGGCTGCTGGATTTGTTGCAGAGCGCTGGGTACCACTCACTCCTCGTGCTGTCTGAGCAGGAAAGCAGCTGTATTCTGACCTGGTTGTAATTCCCACATGGCTTTCAAGGCTACCCAGAAGCTAAATGCTTAATATGTAACTATCTGACCTGCTGAGAAGGATGAACAATTTTGCTCAGATAAAGTTGCTGGAGAAACCATTATGGTTATAATTTTCTCAGGATACCCAGAAGTTGAGCAGAGTCTCATCTTTACATTAAGAATTCAAACCTCTTAGGGACATGGAAGAAGGTTCCAGAGACTTTCTCAATTCTCTGATACCTTGCCAGAAAGCATCAGCCCAGCCTCATTTCAGATCATTTTTAGCAAGCCCACTTTCACCTAAATTCTTTAATTTGAGCCAACCCCAGCCAAACCCAAGAGATATTTGAATACCCCTCAGAGTTGCAACTGAGTTGGCAAGGTGTGAAGAGACCTACTAATTTCTTTTTCTCTAAAAGCCAGCTGCTGGTTTCTCTCTCACTGTACAGAACCTGCTACTTTAAAGAGAGATTTAGCATCTTCATTTTTTTAGGCCCTGTGGGGTTCTACAACAGGAGAGGTAGATCCACAGCTGGATCCCTGAGCAGGAGGCTGCTACATCTGCTCTTGGGGCAAGGCTTGGCATAAAAAAGATACCCAGAAGCTCCATCTCTGGGGTATATGGGGAACTAAAAGAGAGGATCAGCATGCTAGGCAGCAAAAGGAGCTAAATGAGTATTATCACCCTTCCTGCAGGCATCAGTTTTAAAACACAGATAATGGAATTATATAAACCACAGTTTATGCTTATTGCTGATGGCAGCTAGCACCCTCTTTTAAGACTGAATTAGGGGCCAGTGTTCAAAGCCGTGTTGTTTGACTTGCCTAAAAAAAGCACCCTTGCGTTGTGTTTTGGGATGTTGAGGTTTGTTTTTTCCCCCCTTGGCTGCCTATACTACAGAGAGTGAGCTTCAGAATTACAATAACCAAAGTCACTTTGCTTTTGAAATCTGCAACTCTCAACAGGATACAGCTGTAGATGGAAATATCCTCATTCCTGACAGTACCAGTGGCAAATCCCAGGGAGCACAAGCAAAGGCAAGGGAGGGGCATTTGTGTTAATGGGGAGTGGCAAGCAGTGCAAAGTTGAGCAAGGGCCATTGGTTGCCTGTACACAGGCAGTTCTGCTCAGGTGGCCTGAACAGTTTAGGGCTTGGAGAACTGCCAGACAGAAAAGCAAAGGTATCAGAAATTAGGACCAGGTCTTACAGACCACAGAGCTGGGGAGAGTCAGAGCTAAGAAGAGCCTGAAGGTCAGATGAGAGAAATAAAATATCATATTTAGATGGGAGAGCAGTGTCTCACAGGGCTGGATGCAGGAGAAAGCACTATGTGCACTATGTGCAAAGAACATATGTGCAGCTTCATGCAGGGGAAGAAGAATCCTTGGGGAGTCTCAGAATGAATTTGGAGAATGCTGAAGCACAGGGATTGTTGGGAGCAGAATATTCCTTACAGTGAGATGGCAAGATGTTCTTGGTTAGAATAGATAGTGGTGTTTACAAGCAAGAAAAATGTTATGTGCAGGGGTGTTCTTGTGTACCTGGGTTGGTGTAGGGCAGAGGGACTGGGCCAGGAGCTTCTGTCTACAGGCATTAGGACTGCCAGTGGCAAGCTGTCTTCAGAGATAGAAAATAGTTTTCAGGATTTTATGAAACAAGAGCTCTAAAGCCATTTGATAGTCAGATAAAGCCCAAATTGATCTGAGCACTAACTGATGTAATTCTTCTGGCAGAAGAATTAGCATGAGATGGGTGAGTGACTGCAGGTGTTCTGATAATTTGTCTGTGACAGAAAGGCAGATGGACAGAGGAGTGCAAGGCAGAGGCAAGAGAAAAGAATTTGAAAAAGCCACACATGTGGAAAAGAAGGATATTTTTAATGAGGGAGATGTTTGGGGAGCAACGTGTCAGTGAAAAACTCTTCAGTCTCTGAAACAGATCCTTCCATGAATAAAGTACAGAGGCAGTACAGGCAAAGATAACAAATCTCATTTTACATTTAAAGAGGGAAATGAATAAATAAATAACTTCCACAAACTGCTTTATGTGGGAGCTCAGTGGCCTGGAAGACAGAGCCCCAGCAACTTTGGAGACCCAGGTTGTTGTGGGCAGGTGAATTCAGAGGGCTGCTCACACTGACTGAAACACCCATTAGCCATTCTAGGAGGTCTTAGCAAGTAAGACCTTAGCAAGTAAGGTCTTAGCAGTTCATGGGGAGACAAGTGGGTCTCCCCTCCTTGAAAGCAGACCTTTGTCATCAAACAGAAGTCAGTAGATGGCTCTGGAAGTTTGTATTGCCCTCAGTCTTTGAGCTGGATGCCCTCTGATTGCTGACCCATGTTTCAGCAATATCAACTTCAGATAATATTGGGGATGTAGCAACTATGCCAAGCAGCCCTCCCAGTTTTGCCAATTAACAGTTCTTTCTTCCAGGGTGGTGGGCAAACAAATGCTGGAAGAGTGAGACGAACCTTTGGCGGTGTTGGAAGGAACTTGGCAGGTGCCTGGTGCTTGGGTTTGCCTGTGGGTGCATGCTTGCTGGGATCTGTCCTTTGGTATTCCTTCAACAGCAGGAGAGGGTGAATGGTGACAAGAGTTGGGACACATTAGGCAATATACTAGTGGGCAGACTGCCTGGAAATGCAGAGCCTTTTCCAAGAAATAAGAGTGGAGGGAGTTCAGATCAGGAAAAGGAAGGTCCACAAATATGATGTCAACTAGCACATGGTGCAGTAACCCTGAATCAAAGTAAATAAGCATCAGTATCTCCAATGACTACTGAGCAGCCTCAAATTTAATTAATACCAGGATATAGACACAATAGAAGTATACTTAGAGCAAGAAGTTGAAAGGAATAATCACAGTTCCAAACTGATAAACCACATACCATGGACAAAAGGAACTGGGGTACAGGAGTTACTGTAGAAGAAGAAAGGCTACAGTCTTATCCATGGGAAAGGAACACACAGTACCTGTGGCTCCACCACAAGCAGCAGCAGACGAGTATCCTTGTACTGAAGTTAACAGGGACAGATTACAAACAGATTTTAGGATTATTCCAGCTTTTAGACATTTTCCAATCTCCTAACACGTATTTACTGTCACTTCAGATCACTAATGAAGAAGCTTAAGTGGGAAAAATCCCCCAAAATACCCACGCCACCCACGGAGGTACAATGTGTGGTAACTTGAAAGGAGATGAGGAAGGGTTTCCCATTAATACATTCAGATTCAGTGGTTCTAGTAAGATGTCATGGTGGGAACAGCAGTGTGGGAGGGCCAGCACCAAAAAATGCTGTGCTCAGAAGCAGCGTGGGAAAACCCACATGCCTGTGATGGTAAAGGAGATGATGCCAGAAAAGAGCAGAATTTGCTTCCCCCTCTTTTCCTCCACTCCCAGATGTTCCAAATAACCCTAAATTTCAGGGTGCTGGTTCAGCTCTCTGTAGGACACCTCACTCAGCCCTAAGCAGTCATTTGCAGCTCAATTTCATCCTGAACATCCTTCTAGGCAAGGACTGATAAGCATTAAGTTTTTCAGGAAAGGGCTTTCCTAGAAACACCCATGCTACACCGGCTGTCACTGTGTTCACAGTGGTGGATTTGTTAACAGCTTTTGTTTCCATTTGCTTTTTAGACTGTTTAAGCCGTCTTGGACAAGCTCCTCTCCTTTTATCAGCCGTGGGGAAGGATGAGCATTTAGAGTCTGTCCTGCACTACTGCCACCACATGGTACGTTGCACAGAAGTGGCATCTCAGAAACATGGAAGAGATGACATCACACAGAGGGAAAATTCTTCTTAACCCTGGCAGAGATCAGAGCCACCTTCCATCAGGCTAAGAGTAGGAATAATTCAATGCTTCTTTAGCTACAGACAATTAGAAGGCAAGGAACCACCTCCAA
Source organism: Chloropsis cyanopogon (assembly GCA_013400585.1). NCBI lineage: Eukaryota > Metazoa > Chordata > Aves > Passeriformes > Irenidae > Chloropsis > Chloropsis cyanopogon. The sequence continues at coordinate 22,772 of WEZZ01013070.1, forward strand.
CACACAGGCTACATGTATTTTGGAGTCTGAACCATGGGCTCTGAATTCAGCTCCAGAAAGTGGTGCTTGGACGAGACAGAGGTAAATCAAGAGCAACCACGTACAATTCTAGTGAAGGCTAAGCACGGTGAGCAATATGCAAACCTTGAACCCGAGGACACACAAAGCATTGCCAAAACCAACCTGGTTTGGTTAAAGCCCATGACAGAGAAAATGTGAAACTGGAATTGCAGGTTGGACACCTCCCCTCCAGCTCAGAGGAGCAGGATCCTCTACAGAGCTGCATACACCTCTTACCAGTACGTAGGGGAATACTTGACTTCAGCAGCAGCTTGTCCACAGCTCAGGGAGCTGGAGCAGCAGGAGCTCCCAGGGACAGCAAGGCAGAATATCACCATCCTGGCAGGCAGCAAAAAAAGCCAGGAGGGCAGCTCTAAGCTAGGCCATCAGGCAACTCTATGGAGAAAAGGCAGGACTGAAGGCAAGGCAGGGTGTGAGTGCAACCCCCAGGTGAGGCTGGTCAGGGTCACTGACTATTATTAGTACCCTCCTGACCCTGGGATCCAAACAGAGCCCATGGAGCCTCGGTTCTGGCTACCAGAGTGGCATGGCAAATGAAGAAATGAGAACATGAACTCTATTTTGGGTTATAAAAGCTTCCCCATGGCTGGTCTATAATCTCTTCTCTACACAGCAGTTTGTTCCATCCAAGTGAGCAGTCTCCCAGGGGAAGGTGGACTTGCTGGCCAGCCACCAAGCAATCCTTGCCTGTAATAAAATACATTCCCACCAGTGTTGGAGAGGAACCTTCCCCTAAAAAGTCTAGCTTCACTGTCAGCTCTTGAGATAGACACATTTCTCCATCCACATGCTCTTTCCAAGATATGCCCTGCGTTCCCTAAGCAGATCATTCCCAGGAGCCACAAAGGAAGGACACCCCACAGCTCTCTGCCCCACTGCTGTAAAAATGGCTGCAGGGTGTGCTCAGAATCAGGCTGGGCAGTCAGTGAGGTGCCCAACATAAGTCACTGCTGTCTGCAGAGTGCCACCACAAGATGCTATCCCACACAGAGCAGAGTGACTGGAGCAGGCAGGGCTGCAGACCACTCTTCTGTTACAGGAGACACAACCTGTGGGACTGCACGGCAGAGACCTGCCACTCACTTACTAAAGGATTGCTTTAACCTGCAGCATTTGTTGCATTGCAAATATTAACAAATAGCCACGTGCCAGCATTGTCTAGACCGAGATACCCCTGACAGGCTGCTTATCCCAAGGGAGGGCAGCGAGCTGGGCTGTAGACCAGGTGGGCACAGAAGGAGGGAGCTGAGCATGGCAGGGAATAGAAATGGGCTCGGTGTGTAACTGGTCTCCCCGTTTCAGGACATGAGCGGCGTCCTTCAGCTGGAGGGGAAGAGCACAGCCACTTACTGTGCCGTGATCACCAGTGCTGGGGAGCTCAGTGTTGGCTTGGGAGACATGGACATCCACCACCAGATAACACAGCAATATGTATGCACTCCCTCAGATTTATGAGCTTTTCTTATGAGAAAGAGTGTGGGCCTGTGACAAAAGGCCGCTGGTGATGTTTGTAGCAGGAGGGATTGGGTGTGCAGAGGGCATGGGAGATGCCAAGGTTAACCCCAGACACCAGCCACTGCCACAGCAGCATAACAAGCCACCAGAACCCTCTATCACTGCTGAACCAGATGGAGTTTCTATCTGTTTCTGGTTTATAAATATCACCACTACCATCATCTGTGATATGTAGGCCAGAATCCTCTTCATTAACTTGTCCAAGCTAACTTATAATTTTGCATCTTAAAGCCAGCAAGAAATCAACCTGATTATACCCCTAATCGTAACCCATATTTCTTCCTTTAGGGAAAAGCAGAAAAAAAAGTGGACAGAACACTGGTTAAAGCAGATTTTCCTGTTCCATCCCCTCCCTACCATCCCTGTTGTTTCTACATGCTGAGTTGTATCAACAGAAACTGTTGCTCAGCACATCCAAACATTCAAAAACATCAGGGAAGCATAATGGCAGCAGTGATTAAAGAGTGATTCAGTGAAATCCCCATCACTGAGCCCTCCTTTCCTACTCAACCTTTTATTGACAGAACAAAAGCTTGTGCTTCATGACTGACAGCAACATGGAAGTTAAGTGCAATTTACTCACCAGTGGCATCTCCATGAGGTGGAGCCTTCCTAGGGAAAAATCTGGTCATTACTCCCACTTCCATCCCCATCCTGCCTCCCCAAAGCCTTGGCACAGAAAACCATTACATGAGGGATTAAATCTCCTGAGCTTTACAAAGCAGCTGCGATCAGTGGAAATTCTGAACCAGTCTTGTGCTGCAGAGTGCATTTTGGCAGCCCTTCTTCCCACCAGGGCTGGCAGAGACACGGGGGGTGCTGCTCAAGTGCCCATAGCACTGGCCTGGCATCCCAGCAAGGGGTTGTGCAACCTCAGCGAGCCAAAGGAGAGAGCAGCAGCTCTCTACTCCACTGCTCCCCTGTACCCCATCTCTATGGGACTCAGTGGGGCCCAGGAGTCAAACACTCTGCTGAGTGAGTGCAGAGAGGACATCCAAATGACACACACAGCGAGCAAAGGTGGAGCCAAGCTAGGCATGGCCCAGGGAATCCTACAGTGGCACTAAACAGCAGCATTCCATTTCCCTGTAGTGGTCCAGTGAGGAGCAGCAATTATCTTTCTCTCCTGGAGGGGCCCTGCCAGTTGAGTCCAGCTCTTAATGGCCAGGAGCAGGGGAGGAGATGAGGCAAATGGAAAAATCCATTATCCTTAGGGAACCACTCTTTAAGGTTCATGCCTGCACCTAAAGGCTGGAATACAAGTCAAAATTCCTACATGAAGTCTGACTAGCAATGATTCTGTCCCTCTGGAATGACTCAGGCTGTCTTTTCTGTGTCTCCTGGGTCTTAACTAGGTGTCCCAGTTCAAGGAGAACCTGTGTCAGGCCCCACTTCTTTGCATTGATGGAAATGTGCCTCTCTCCACTATTCAGTACGTCTGCCAACTAGCTAGAGAGCACCAGCTAGCAGGTAAGGAGAACTTGCCCTTACAGCATGTGTGCCAAGGCAGTCCAGGCGCATCCCGGCTGCTTGCTGGAGATACCCACTTACTGTCTGACATGCCGGGTTATTCAGCACCTCTTTCTGTACTCTGCCACTCTGCTTCACATGTGAAAAATATTTTGGATTTCTCTGGAGTTTTCCTCTTTCTGCAGCTGGACCACATTTCCTGAGGCATAGTTGGTAAAGCCCTTGAGCACTGCCAGAAGGCCAGGGAATGCTGCTGTCTGAGCCTATTAATCTCCATGCGAGTGGCAATTTGAGCTCTTCTGCCAGTTTGAGCAGTAATGTAGTTTGCTTCTCAGAAAAAGCACTAAAGCATCTTTTGAGAGGAATTCTTTTCCATTCCTGTAAAATAAGTGCCCCCCTCCACTGGTATGCTGGGGACCTTTCACAAGGCTTCCTAAACCTTTGGAGTTACACCTTCCTTTTTAAACACAAATCCCAAAGAAGGACACAGTGATCTAAAAACCTGGCAGAGGCTCCAAAACAGGCTAATTGGAGGAACAAAAATGGGGTCTGGCTATATCATCCAGAGCCAGAGGCAGTCTCATTGCTGGACACTGAGAAGGAAACCTTGGGAGACCTTGTTCCAAGTTTGGGGGAAATAATATTTTAGTGTCTCATAATTGAAAGGTGTAACTCTAGTTATGCGGATTATGCTAAGTGTTCTACGCTGCATCCTGCTCTGACACAGAGATTAACTGCTAATTAATTAATTAACTAACCAATTGCATTGTTGTTTTGAAGTGTGCTATGAGCCAACAGATGAGAACAAGGCCTCTAAGCCGTTCCTCTCAGACAGCTGGAAAGCACTCACATACATTTCCCCCAACCTGCAAGAGCTGAGAGCAATAAACAGAACCCTCGGGAACCCTCTGCCAGCAGGTACCGAGTACTCAGAACGGTCAGTCAGACTTTTAGATAACCTAGATCCTGGAGAAGAGCATTTTCTGCTTCAACCTCTAATACAGGCAAATTGGGTTATAACATAGTGGGGATTCACAAGTGCTTGTGGTATTTTGCACCTTGCTGCCATCTCTATCTGGGCTGTATGGACTGGTGACCTATCAGAGACCACAGTAGGCCTGGGATGGCCCCTTGCCCAAAACCAGAGGTCCCATTTGCCTCACTTCATCAGCTAAACAGGAGTAATATCTGGTTTGTCAACGTGTCCCTGAAGCATGGTGCTCAGAGGGCACCTGTCCCAGCAGTGCCACCCTCTGCAGAAATGACACATCCCACCAAATGCAGATGGAAATCCAACAGCATTGACACAAGGAAGTCATGCTTCAAGACACCTTTGTGATCTCTACAGACACGTGTTTAGTCCCTTAAGAATTGGGTTGCTCAGAATAGAAGTACAGTGTGGAAGTCTGACTGGAGAATTCCATGTTTCCCATAATATAAAGAAAAAAACCTTTACCAACCACATTTCAGAAGGGCCCATAAATAGTAGTAGAAGTGCTCATAAATAGGCTGTCAGCACACAGACAGGCTGGTTGAAGGCCCTTACTGTTAGAGCACATTTTCCCCTCCCCTCTCTCTGAAGAGCTGCCATCCAGGTTGGAGGATGTTGTCCAGACTGCAGTGGCCCTGGCCTGCCCGTTGCTGGCCCACCTGCACTGTGTGGTGGTGACCCTCGGCGCTCACGGTGTCCTCCTGTGTGGCAAGAGCCTGGCAGGGAGCATCTCCCTTTATCCAGGAGCTCATGAACAGGTAAGGGCATGGAAAACTAACTCTGAGCTCTCAATTGCTTCTTTTTTGGACCTTATAATATGGCACTGTTGCTATTTCTGGTGTCATGGCAGCAGTCCTGGGAAACATAGCATCACTGCTGGAAAATGTATGTGTTTGGGGGAGTGGAATACACAGCTCTGAAAGAAAATCAAGTTGTCTGTTCCTATACTGCTGGCTCCTCGCAGCAATGTTTAGAGACAGCTAGAATTAAATGTGCTTATGTGAATATTGATGAGTGCAAGCTTCATTTGCAGGAAGCTTCATTTAAATTATCAAAGTGTGAAAAAAGATTATAGCCTTTTTTTCAGCCTTTTCTTTTTTTGCCATCCCTGCAGATCTGGCATCAGGCGCATCAGGCCTTACCAGCTTGGGCAATTGCCACTAACTTCCCTTCCCTCCCCCCACAGACTGCTGCTGCCGGGCTCTGTGCTGCCCACTACCCCGCCATCCCCATCAGCAGGGAGGAGATAGTCAACGTCTCAGGAGCTGGTGACAGGTATATCGCTGGGTGCTTTGTCCTCTCCAGCTGCATGTGAAAGGGCCATAATCGGATTCGTTTGAAATTCCACTGGAAAAGCAACTGCTGTTCGAGGAAGAGACACTAAGGATGTGAGAACAGGGCTGGTTACAGTGATTCCTTGCAAAGCTTGCTAAAAATGTCCCCCCAAGCATCTTGGAAGCCAGGCTTGCCATTATTAGTTTTGCTTTTCTTCAAGATCCAAGCCTTTCCTGGCAATCTAAGAATTCTGAATTACTCCGGGCTGAGCTACTAAAAGCAAAGTAAACCACCTTACATCAAAGCTGTCTTACTAACTGACTGCCTTACTTCCACATTTCTCCAATGGAAGTGGAACTGCCACTCAAGAGCTAAAATGGCCCTGTAAAAGCATTTCATCAGGTTCTGCATTTGCCTCTGGCAATTTTGAAGCTCTTGCTTCAAAAGAGTCTGCTGTATAATATGCCTGGCTGTTCACACAATGCCATACATAGAAGTGGGAAATGACAGCTATTATTCCTAGCCCCAGTGATCAGTTCTCAGTCTGTCAGAGTAATGTTTTATTATGCTCCTTGGTAACTTGACAAACTATATGTAGCAGTCAGGTTGTTTTTTCTTCTTCCTTCATATGTTGCAATAATTGATTCTGTCCTTTCATTGCCTTGGGCTAGACCAAAAGTCTGGATGTGACAGATATTTCCTTTTCCCTTTCTACTCTTACCTAGCAGTAACATAGCAACACTTCTTTTTTCTCTGATCAGTGTGCAGAATGAAAAGGTTTTTGTGGTTTGTTTTCTTTTTTTTTTTTTTTTTAACATAGAGAGTCCTCAATATTTTACTTAAAATCAATCAATAACTTCTTGCCAAGCTGGTGAGCCTGCTTAACACCAGGACGTGCTGTTTGTGTCCGAGATCACCTCTGAGGTGAGCTGACTGCAGCTGCAAGCTGGTCTTCTCCAAAGAAGACCAAATGGTTGTTTGGAGCAATAGGTGTAATAATAGCAGAGGAATGGGGGCTGGAGGAGCATCCTGGGGTAAGCCTGACCTAAGGAAAGCTCAGCTTTGCTCACTACCTCAGGCAGGTGTCCCCAGCCAGCTCCTCCAGGAACACAGCCTCCCCTCTGCACCATCTCTTTGAAACACAAGTGCTCCTTACTGCAGGACAAGTTGTTTTTTCTAGAGACTAATGTAAACAAAGCATATAAGGAGTTCCTTTCCCCTTTTAAAATTCAAGGGCAGACTGAAGATGAGAAAATGCACCACTGCCAACCACCTTCACCGAGTTAACTGGGGAACTTGGAAGCTTGTTTTTCCTTCCAAACCTATCTGAAAGCTTGGGGCCCATTACTGCTCCCATTCCTGAAGTAACATTGGTCTGGAAATTCCTCTCCCCAGAGTCCTCAAGGCCATGTGGGGGAATTTTCATAGCTCCCTTGTTCATCCAGGGTTTTTCTTCCTAATAACCTCAACTGCTCCCCTGAACTCTGGAAATCCTTTTTCTACAGAGTAAGAGTGCTAAAACAGACTGGAAATGCCAGGACACTGCAATGCCATACAAGCCATCTCCACAGCATATAAACTGGTTACGTGTCCCAAGCCCAGCCTGGTGGCACTTTCAAAGGACTAGTGTAGAAACACAGAATGGTTTGGGTTGGAAGGGACCTTTAGTGGTCATCCAGTTTGAACCCTTCTGCAATAAGCAGGGACATCTTCAACTAGATCAGGTGGCTCAGAGCCCCATCCAACCAGGCATGGGGCATCCACCACCTCTCCGGGCAAACTGTTCATGTTTCACCATTCTCATTGTTAAGGATTTTTTCCTAATATCTAAAATGTAACACTTTCCCAGCTTAGCCCCCTTGAACCTTCACATTTTAGAAGCACTGGTCAGGGGCCAATGCAAACCAAAAACAGTGACCCAGGGCACTTCATGCCTCCTCTCCACCCCATGGCTCTTCTACAGCGCCAGAGATGTGCCCATGAGCTGAGCATGTGTGCAGTGTCTGTTTGCTCCTTGCCCCTGGCTGCCATGACAACATAACACCACATGCCCACACTTGGCATTGCTAGGGGATTCTCCCCCAAATATTTATTCTCAACTCCTGGAGCTGTTGAGAGATTGAACACTTTGTGGAAGTCGTAATCTTCTGTGCCTTTGTTATGGACAAAAAGATGTTGGTGTAATTAGGTGGAGTGCAAAATAAGGACTCCTTGTACTGTACCCATAGATGTGCTTCTTAATGCTCCCTGCCATCACATTTTCCTGTCCTCGCTTCTTCCTCTAAAATGTGATTGTCTTCTCCCTTCTCTTTCCCTTCTCTTTTGTCCTCTCCTAGCTTCTGAACATTGTTACAGTAGTTGCTGTGAATAGAGCAGTTGCTCCCAATCTATCCCAAACACTGCACTTGCATCACTTTTACTGGGGAATCTCAAATGAAAAACCATAGCAATTGTTTCCCAAAAAATCTGACTTTCCAATGTAATTTCAGCTTTGGATTTCTTTTTCCAGCTGTGCCTGTTGTCCCTCTCACACAGATATGGAAACTTTTATCTCTCACCCCATCCAACCCTTTGGGGAGAGGAGGCACCAATATAACGAGGACATAATGAGGCACCAACAAAGAGCAGAGAAGTGACAAAATAACTAGAGAGCAGAGGAAAATTAGATTCTTCCCTTCTTAAGTTCCTTTCTTTTCTCCTGCCTCACCTGGAAAACTGAGGAGAATAGAAAACAGAAAACGTGGTACAAGAGGAAATACCTCAACTTCTCAGATGAGAAGAACAAAAAACGGAAATAAATGACACTATTTGGTACTCTAAAAATAGATATTGGAAAAGCAAAACCCATTCATTGTAACCTCAGCCTTCCTGTGTGACCTATTCTGCTTCTGTAAGTGCTGGTTGGGGTCCAAATGAAAGCTCTTACAAATGAACAGCCACATTCCCAGGTTCAAAGCTGTTACCTCTGTGTTTGAAACCATCTTTCTTTCCCTCCACAGCTTAATGGCAGGAATCCTTGCAGGGATGCTTGCGAAATATGACACAGGCACGTGTGTCCGGATGGGTCTGCTGGCTGCCAGCTTGTCTCTCCGTTCCTGTGAGCCCATTTCCCCAGAAATCAGCACTTCCAGTGTCAGCCAGGAGCAAGTCAAGAGCAGGAGCTGGCCAGAGCCGAAGGTATGGAAGATGGACTAGAACACTGTGGCTTTCTCATCTATTTTGCACTTGCAGCAATCCTATTTTCAGGAACTGGACTGTGTTTTGAGCTTTGAGAACATTTATCTGCTTTGGTCCTGAGTAAACCCTCAAGAAAGGAAGCCCCTACCCAGGGAACTTCTGTGCAATGAAAAGCTGATTTCTGATCTTTCAGACCTCCTGGTTTTCTGACCTCCAGGCCTTCTAGATTTTCTGTTGAGGGAATTTTCTCTTCCTCCACCTTGTGTCACTGTTGTCCATTACCATGGTAGCTCCTCTGTCATTGACTCCTGGATCTTCAGGGCCATGTCTCTTCAGCTGGACCCAGCAGCAACATCTGCTCTTGCTGCTTACTCTTTCCTATCCAAGAGGTCCCATGGATCACAACCTGTGGCAGGGTGCAGCTGGCAGGAACATGACACTGTAGGATAACCTCATCCATCGCCCCAAGCCAGCCAGCATGCACACTGCACCTTCTTGCTCTGAAGTCCAGTGCCCCTGGAGAAAGTAGGCAAGACAAAGTAAAGAAGAGTGACCAGGGAACAGCTGGTGGTCTTTAAAGATGACAGCCCCTTGTTCCACATGCCTTCCTGTGTACTTGGGGCTTCCTTCCTCCTTCTTTAGTCCCAAGTATCAAGTCTGAAGCGAAAGAGATCAGAAAGGCATCTCCCATGGAAGCCATGAAGAAAAGTCACCTTCTCTCTCTGAGCATGTAATGTGCACAGGATGCAGCTGCAGGTGCCAACAGATCGGTGAACACTGAAACTCATTAAAACTGATTTCTAGTAGAGTTGGGTCTTGGTGCTGGCTTGTTCTTGAAGTTGACTGATAGTAAACCTGGAGTTCAGATTCACTTTCATTTCATCCAGAGGCCACAGTCAGTGAGCCCCCTTGGCTGAGGAGCAGCTCCCTGGTGTCTGACACAGCACAGAGGTCAACCAAAGCTTGATCAGGGCAGCTCTAACACCACTCTCCTGGGTGGGCTCTGCTGTTTAACCAGTGAGCTCTCACTGCAATGGTTGGAGGCATTAACTCGGTGCCTTTCCTCTACCTGAGACTACTTCCACCAGGCTCATAGCAGCTCCTTCCCTCTGAGCCCACCAGCTTTCCATCAGACACACAAACATTTACTGTCAGCTCTGCTTTACCAAGACCTTGCTTGCAGCTGTGGTTCAGCCGAAAGATTCTGTTCTCAGATGCCATGTGTGTACCCAAGCAGGGACAGGGTGGCTGTGGCAGAAGGGTGCTGGGATGTTTGGGAACACAAGGGAGGGGGATTGGGGCCCATGTAAGCAGCTGGATTTGCTCACAAGCTGGGAGGTGGGACATAGCAGGGGTGGGGGCGGGGGAAAAGGGCTGTACCCCCAAGGTATGTCCCTGCACTATAAAAATTACTTTGGCTGGATCCAGAGTCAGGGGAAAAAAGCAGCTTCCACCTCTACTACTGACTCCAACAGCCTTGTCCAGGCTGGAGGACCCTGAGCAAAGGCACGACCTGAGGATGAATGTCCAGGCACTGACAGTCACCACGCTCCTCCTGGTGCTGCTCTGCTCAGCCCCAGCACCATATGGGGCACTGGGGAGCCAGGTTGCCAATGTGGAGAAGCAGACAGGGGCTGGGTTCCCTGAAGAAGCCCCTTGGCCACCTGGAGATGGAGGGGACAAGCTGCCTGGGCAAGGCTCAGAGAGGAGCCACCCTCTGGCCAATGTATGGAAAGGGATGAGAGAGGCACACCCCAACTCCAGATCCCTCAGCAAGGCCACGGCCAGAGCTCTCCTGGGCGGTGGGGAGCAGGTTCCCCCTGGCAAGCCCTGGAGGCTCCCACTGCAGCCATCCCGGAACAGGATCGCGAGGCTGAGCCACCACCTGAAGGACTACGGGAAGTTTAACAGTGACGTGGTAAGCACAGCGAGGGAGAGGGTTTGTGCTGGGGGGACTGCAGGGTGAGCAGGGGTACCGGTCAGGATCAGACAGGGCAGCAGGAGCAGGTGCTGAGCATGCCTGCAAACACCAGGTTGAAAAATTGTTTTCAAGGCCATTCCTCTTAAGATGCATGTAAAGGTGCCAGTCACAACACGGCCTCTCGACACAGCGTGGGGCTGGGTGCTGAGAAGGGAGCTGGGCAGTGACACCCCCAGATCCCCAGCTGGTGCATGGTAAGGCTCAGAGCAGAGCCGATGGCTGTGCGCACAGGTGGAGCAGCTCAGGAGGAGAGTGCAGGTCTGGCTGCAGTTGTTCCCATGTGCTGCCCTCAGAGCTGCAGGGACAGTCCTGCTCCAGCCCCAGCCTCTGCCGTTCCCTAGCACTCCCTACAGTGCTAACAAAGCTCTCCAAGCTCTGCAGTGGGGGCACCATGCCCTGATGGGCACAGTGCCTCTCAGCACTGCCCTGAGGGAGGCACAGCCTTTCTCTGCCCATAGGAAATCTGCTCCACGGGCTCAGCACAGCATCCCACAAATAACCAACTTCTCCTTTATCAAACCCAAACCACACTTTGGTGGCACACAAGTAGGCCTTGCCTTAACCACAAAGTGCTGGGTGAGGCCGTGCCAGATGCCACTCAATTGGGGTGGGTGCCCCCACAGCAAAAGAGCAGAGGCACTGGAGGGGTGTGTTGTGGCTCTGGGGGCCAGCTTAGAGCGCCTTCAGCCAAAACCAGTAATGAACTGCCCCTGGAAGCACTTTCTTGGGCCCCAGCTTCTCCAGCTCCTTGCAATGAAGCTGCTGCTCTAGACCCTGGTGAGCTGCTTGTCCTGCCACTGCAGAGTGGTGATGCAGCTGTGACTGGGCTGGTCCTGGCTGCCACGGGCATTGCAGCCACCACTTTCCTTCTCTCTGCAGCACTCCTGCCACAGCATCCAGTCCCGGCCCTGCCAGAAGCCCTCTGACTGTGGTGGCTGCCTGGGGCTCTACACCTGCAAGCTGCCTGCTGGCACCTGCAACCTGAAACCTGTCTCCAGGCAGAGAGGTGAGTTCCGAGTCTCCTGGCAACTGCCACCAGGGATCCCCACATGCAGCCAAGTGCAAACACACTCCCTTGGCTGCAACACTCCAAGCCCAAGTCTGACTGCCCCCTGCAGGGCTGGGTCTGGTCTCCTGACTGCCCAGGGCTGGCTGGCTGTCCTGCCAGCAGTAGCTACAGAATCAGCTGGATGGTGGATGGGACATTCCCAAAAGTTTCTGGGAGGGCTGGGACTTCACAGGTGTCCTGAGCTGTCGAAGGATACCAACAACCTGTGCTGGAAAGCCAAGGGAGAGGTACAGAGCTTGGGATTTAGCCAGTAGCTTGGAAGCCAGCAAGTGCAGTCGTGCACATCATGGGGCCTGCAGAGCTACTCACATTGGTGTGTGAGAGCTGTTTAACTAGGCAGGAACTGTCAGGGAGCAGAGATCACAGCTTTTAATGTTTAACCAGTGTCCTGATTCTCCAGTATGATTTGGTAAATCCATACTGCCCCCAGACTGGCCTCTTGCCTCAGCATGTTTGCCTACATCCATGCACACATTGTCATGTACTAAACACAGAGACGCAGCTCTGGTGCAGGAAACCCCTGGCACATAGAGTAGGCAAGTGTAATGCTTGTGTACAGTACAGCATGTGTCTACAGCATATAGGGCATTCCCAGGGCATGTGCTCTGTTCCTAGTCCTCTCTGGTCACCTGCTGCTGGCAGCCTCCACGGGATGACACACAGACCTGTGGTCACACCCAGCACAGATGGTCTTACGGCTTTTCCTTACAGGTGGCTTCCTCCAAAGCATACAGAGCCCTTAGCTGGAGAGCCAAGCTCACCTCGGAGCAGCACAGCTCAAACTAAAGCTGAAGAGGTTGTCCTGCAGCTGGAGACCAACACTTCCTGTCCAAGTTTCATTTTAAATCCTTAATGACACAGTTGTAAATGTTTCTTTCATTGCACTTCTCATGCTTCTGCTTTTTAACACCCCCTTTGGATTTTGTTCACTATGTAGGCTTGATTCCCACTTTCCTGAGAGCAGCCAATAAATGCACTGAGTTGTCATGGAGCCCTCTGCTGGCAGAGCCCCCTTGGAGCTCCCCAATGAGGCAAACAGGGCTATTTCACAACCCTTTTCAATTTGAGCCTTTAGGATATTGTAGTAAAAGCTGCCAGTGTCTCAGCATGCTCACACACCAATTCAAGCTGAGCTAAGCGTTGGGCAGGCTGGGATCCCTCCCTGCTCCTTACAGAGCTCCTGCCAAGGAAGTCCAAGTCCCACGTCACAGAAAACATCACTTAAGGAGAGGAATGTGGAGTCCCCAGGAGCAGGCTTGGCAGTGTGGGGCCATGTAGGAGACCTGCTTCTGAAGGCTGGAGCCGAGTGACAGATCAGCTTTATTTAGCATCCCACAGAGCTTTGCAGGCATCCTGGCCCCCTTTATACGTGTGGGGGTGACCCCAGCTTTGCAAAGCTTCATAATGTTTCCATTAAAAACTCCTTCTAAAATGAGAACCAAAGCACAGCATGTGATTCATCTCGAACCCCGCTGCAGTTCCCTTCAATGAGCCACCACCACCTCCTGTGACTGTGAAGTGCCACCAATTTTGTTCAGCACACCCAAGGGAGCCCCCCCCACCCTCCACCTGGTCCCCTCTGAGGGAGCCTGACCCTGGGTGGGGATGGGGAGTAAATGCTGCTGGCTTCTCTGAGCCTCTCTATTGTTGCTTCCTCTGTCCCTGCACAGAAGTTGGGGGGCACAGAGCTGCAGGTGCTGCCTGCCTGCCTCCTGCCTGGTGTGACACCACAGCTGTCCAGCATTTACTGTGCTCACCACAGAACCACAGAGAAATTGAGGTGGGAAGGGACCTATGGGGGTCACATGGGCCATGCCCCTGCTCAAGCAGGGCCACCTAGAGCCATTTGCCCAACCTACCTGGTTGCATGGCTTCAAAAGATTCCCAGAGCAGCACCGGACCCACTCCTCTGCTCTGGTGTGGAATGGAGGAGAGGTCCTCTGAACCCCACTGCTGGTCAGGAAGGTCCTCTCACCTGGCAAAGCCCATGGTCCACAGGGATCATTTTCAAAGCCTCTGGGAGTCCTGTGCACCCAGCATAGCACAGCTGCAGCAAAGGTATGCATATGCAGCTTTCACCCTGCATATCCCACAGCAGCTGGGAAAGAGACTCTACTCCAAAGAGCAGACTCAAGGATGCTCCAGGTGCTTTTGCCTTCACAAGCAGTGTAAGTGTAACAGCTTTCACACCAAGTGGAAAAAAGCCCTCACCCTGCCTCAATCTCCACTCAACTCCCCTGACACCTCCTCACCGAAGGAGGTCACCACAGACAGAGGAGAGGTGAGCAGGAGGCCCCACCTCCAGCCCAGGCAGGAGGACAGAAGGCAGCAGCAGACACTCTACCCTTGCCTGTTTCCTACTGTGCTTCCCCAGCAGCAACACCCACAACAGCAGAGGAGAGCCCATCTGACCTTTGGGAAGCAGGTCTCCCAGACAAGATCCTGCAGGTAAGCTCCACATTAGGCTCTCCTGGCAAGCTGCCAGGTGAGGGATGGAGGCCACTCAGTCTCTGAGATTCACAGGGAAGCTGAGGGCCTGGCCAAGTCAAGGGTCCAGCTGCTTGATGTCTCCTCTGGCTCATGCTTGGCACTAGGTGGGACAGTGGGAAGACACAGCTCATCCCTTCCCATGAAAACACCATGGATCCACATGCCTTTTACACAACTCGCTTTTAATTACACTGCATGAGGAAAGGCCTCTCCTCGTGCCAAAATTCCCTGGTACAGCCACCCAGGGAGCTGGCTGGCCTATCAAGTCCTCAGTAGGTTTAGTGGTTCCCCCTCGCCCTTCTCCCTTGCTTGGAAGCTCCTCCTGGTCAGTCCACATCATTCCTGCAGCCCTCAGTGTCCTTGCTTTGCAGAGACCTACTTTCATCCATCTCTGTTCTTCCCCTCCACGCCTGAGCTTTGGCTCCTCGGTCCCATGGGAGTCCCTCTTTGGCCTCCTGCAGCACCAGGCAGAGAGGAGGCAGGGCAAGAGTCATCGGTTAATAACTGTTCTAACCTCAATATAAATAGAAAAATACAACCAAATAAAGAATTGACTAGCTAAGAGATCCAATCCGCCGGGATGCCTGCAACGTGCTAGTGCAGAGTTCAGAGAGAGTGCTTGGTCCAGTGCTTGCTACTGTAGACATCCAGAAACCTGTCCCGGCAGCCCCGCAGCCATCCCACCTTCCTGCAGCACCACGGGTCTGCACAGCGCATCCCGGCAGTGGCCAGCGCGCCCAAGGCTGCTGGCTCCTGGGAGCAGGCTGAATGGGAATGGTTGATGAGTCTGATCTATTGCTGCTAAATGGTAAAGCCATTCTCTTCCGTGGAATGAGGATGTGCTTCCCTCTTACTTTTTGTGGAGGAATTTCATTTTGCTGCCTGAAGAGACAAAGAAAAGAAAATGGACTCCACACAGCAACAGGCAAAACAAGTGTCATTTCCCACCTCTGTCCTGTGCAGCATACTGGCCCTGCTGCTGTCTCTGGCTTCTTGTCCACAGCCAGCTGCTCTGCAAAGCTGGAAGAAGGGGCCTGCAGAGCTCTGCCCATTCCCTGGGAGCAGTGCTGCAGGCTGCGACCTTGCAAGCTCCCAGGCACACCCTCCAGAGCCCATTTGTCCAGGGCACAGCAGCCCCTCAGGCACTGCTGCTCTTAAATGGCCAAGAACAACAAGAGGACCAGGGCTGTGATCTTAACACCTGATCAAACTCAGCCACGGTGTCCAATGACTTATCATGGTCTTCTAACCTCAGTCTGGAGCTCTTGGCTAGTTCCCCTTACAGTGGAAAATAGATTCAATCTTAGAATCCCCCTGGGCAGTTCCCGCTGCTGATCTCTAAGGGCAAACCTGAAGGCAATGAAAACTGTGTCAATCCCCCCATCAGGACCTGCATCCACCTTCCCTAAGTCACTGGCTGCTCCACCGCCTCCTCAGACCCACCTGTCTCCTTTAGAAGACACGGATACAGCTCATGGCCCAATCTTTGGTTCTCCACCAGCCTCCAGACAGTGACTGACCAGGGCCAGAGCCAACAGTGTGCCAGCACAGGGATACATGGCCAGGCACTGGATGCCACACATAGTCACTGGCCCTGTCACCCTTGGGCAGCTTCTGTGCTGACCAGCCTGAAGGCAACAAGAAGCCCAGCCCCCCTGAGAAGCCAAGGGTTTTGCTGGTTCCTTACCTAGGCCTTTCAGAAACCTATTGACTCCACTCTGCTCCCCACTGGGAAGTGTTTCCAGGTACTCCTGAGCCCGTACCTCAAACAGACCTGCAGAAAGACAGAAATCAACAGCTTTTATTTTGTGTCTCTATAAATCCAAGTACGAATGCCCGCCTGAAAGTGTACCGTCTCAGCTTACCCACACATTATTGCATAGGAGAGAGAACAACTCACCCCACCTCCTCCATCAGCTGAGGTCAGATTTGGCAGAGAAGCTTTGGTCTGCCCCTTCCCTCCCCACTGCAAGGCTGGCTGAGCTGTTGTACCTCACTCAGGGTACAGAATGTACCTCCCTTCATTCTGCTAAGCCCAGGGAGTGACATAATCTGGGGAACCATCATGCAGAATTTACCTTTTACTCAGCCACCTATTCAAAGCATCCCCTACCTATTAATGCTCAGCAGGAAGCTGCTAAGCCAGCACTAGTAGCAGCAGGGATAAGAAATTTCAGCTGCCAGTAGAGCCCTTGGGATTGTGGGATAACAGGAGTTAAACTGCAGTAGCAGCTCTGGGAAGGAGATGAGCATCCAAGCTTTCTACTAGACAAAAGAACCATGAGCAGTCCAGACCATTTTTCCTCTAGACACACGAAGAGGACATGTGGGACTGCAAGAATAAATGTCATTCCCACAGTGGAATTCAATGTGAAATGGAAAAGGCACACAGGTGGAGGATACTGCACAGGTGAAAGACACCTGTAATCCCAACCCCATCAAGAAACCACCAGATTCCCTTCTGGTGTTCCTGTACAGACACTGCAGCCTCCAGCCACGGAACTGGGGATGGAGGTGGCAGCTGGGCAGCATCTCCCTGCTCTCGTAGGAGCAACAGCAGCTTCCACCACAGCAGAGCCCCTCACCTCTGACACCCTGCTTCCGCAGCTCCCGCTCCTGGATGAAGCCCCCAAACATCTGTGTCTCCATGAAGACCTCCAGGAAGCGTCGGAGGCTCTTGGAAGAGACAGATTTGCGGAAGGCCTCACGCTGCAGGGTCCGCTCCTCCCGCTCCGTGGGGGTCAGGAAGAGGGAATAGTGGCCCATGATCTCCACAAAGAAACGGACAAAGGCCTCGGACACCACCTCGTTCAAAGGGCTGGTTTCTAAGGAAAAAATCAAGAGGCAGTGGTGAGGACATTGTTGTAAGAATGGGCTAGGAAAATCTCTGGGTAAAAATTCCCTGGCGTTTTTCATATCCAGCCTGAGAAGTAAAAGCTGCTCAGGAGAGAGAGCATCCTAGAAAGTGCTTGTCATGGAAGTAGACCAAATTGCTACTACTTTGAAAGACACCAAGCTTTATTTTGGTGCTCACTTCTCTCTGGTGGGATGGGGAAGGGAATCAGAAGAATAAAAGTGAGAAAACTCATGGGCTAAGATAAAGAGCATTTAATGGATTAATCTAAACCTGTGCATGCAAACAAAGCAAAATAATTGATTTATTCAGCTGCTCCCATGGGCAGGCAGGTGTTCAGCTCTCCCCAGGAAAGCAGGACTCCAGCACACATGACTTGGAAAGACAGAATGTCCTATTTTCAAATGTCTCCCCACTTCCTCCTCCTTCCTGCAGCTTTATATGCTGAGCATGACTCCATGTGAAATATCCCTCTGGTTATTTGGGGTCAGCTCCCCACTCCTTGTGCAGACTCAGCCCACTCACTGGTGGGATGGGATGAGAGGCAGAAAGGTGTTGGCTCAGTACGAGCTCTGCTCAGCAACAGCTAAAACATCCCTGTAGTATCAACACCATTTCCAGCACAAGTCCAAAACACAACCCCACACCAGCCACGGAGAAAATTAACCCTGTCTTAACCAAAACCAGCACATTCTCCAGGCTCCTCTGCACCAAGGAGATGCCCATACTGTCCTCCAAGAGAGCTGTCTCAGCCCAGTCACCCATCAGCCACATGGCCATCACTGAGTCTGCAGCTCTGCAGGTGACTGTCCCCTGGAGGAGCCTGCATTACTCATGGCCAGCAGCAAAGTGGAATGAAAGCCTATGAAACTCCCCTGAAAAGGAGCACAGGTGCTCCCTGGAATTGTAAGGGAATGATGGCCAGAGCTGGGAAGAGATAAGTGCTGTTGCTCTTCACACAGAGAACTGCCTCCTGCATGCTGGAATACTTCATATAGTTTAACCAAAATCCTGATCTACCTCCAGTACCTGTGGTCTTCAATTCAGTGCAAGCCTAGCTCTCCTCTAAGAAGTGACAGACAAGAAAGGGACAGGAAAAGACACGGTTTTAAGCTGAAAGACACTGTGCTTTACCCTGCTTGCCATTGACAGGACCCTCCTCCTTGTCGCTCGCCAGCTCATTCCTCTGCTCCAAAATGTGCTCTAGGGCGGCCTGCAGCTTGCGGGGCAGGATGAAGTCCTCATCTTCCATCTGTAAGACAGAGCCACCTCCTCAGGGACTGGGGCTGGGACAAAAACATCTCCTACCCTGTCCCCAGCACAGCAGGGGGAGCACTAGAAATGAACCGTGAGGAGAGGGAGAAGGCGTAATACGTTTGGCACATTCCCAGCACCACCCAACGCAGTACTATCAAGAAGCACAAGAGGAAGGAGAAAGGGGGTGTCTCTTCCTAAATATTCTCATTCTGGAGGAATTTTACATGTCTGACCCGAGGGGCCACTAGGCAGGGCTCACCTGTGGCCTCACCATCTGCCCACGAGCACTGGCCCCACCACAAAGAGGAGGTGTGTGAACAATGCTGGCACTTTGTCAGGTGAGCAGAGCCCCTGCTAAGGCACCAAACCTCTTACACAGGCATAAGGAATTCCCGGGGAGCATGGGAGCCAAGGAACTGCCAGTGACTGTGCAGAGCTCCTACCAGCCCTGGCTGAGTCAGCTGATTTAGCTTAAGCCTTCAGAAGAGAGGTGCAAGGTAAAGCATTACCCCAGAGCTACGGCAGCTGGTGAGTGATGGCTGTGGGAGAGAGAAATACTCACCCCCAGGCTGCTCCCTCCAGCAGGAGGAGTACTCATCCCATCCCAGTCATGGGGCTGAGGCACAGCACAGACTGACGCTGCCAGTGCTGCTCGGTGATCTGCCAAAGAGCTCTGGGAAAAAAGAGCTTCTCCTGGGCCAGGAGTATGTTTGCTCATTTATCCTCTTCCCTTTCTCTTCCCCTCCACAGCAAAGGGAAGTGAAAATCAGCAGGCAATCTTGCCTGCAGAGCAACACACAGGCTCCCATGTGCCACCTTCCTGCCTCTGACCCATCCAATGCAAGGACTGGAGTGAGGAACCACAAGCTTCCAAGGCAGTAGGGATTTCAAAAAATCATCAAGGCTCCTTTCCCACTCAGGGCAGAGTCTGTGATGGGAGATGGACCAACAGACATAGGCTGGAAGAACCCACACTGCTCCCCAGCAGACAGTGTTGAGCCAAAGCTTTCCAGCTCTATCCTCTGCCTAACAGGATGACACTTAAGGACCCATAGTGCTCAAGTGCCACCATTTCCCCTCTAAAAAAAAAAAAGAGAAATAGGTAATTCCCAATGATTTAGCCCTCAACAGCTGTGGTTCGGGATGCTGATGTTACTTATATACACAACAATCCCTGTAATGCTGCCAACCGCAAGCCCTGCCTTGGTTTTTGAGTGGGGAGAAAGCAATCCATCCAGCCAGGCAGGTCAGCAAACACAGATGGAGGTAAGTTATGGAGGAAAAAAGGGAGAAAAGAGTATGAATTAGCTCTGCTCACCTGTCTCAGAAACCGATTATTTACAAGGTCAACGACGAGGACCTAAGAATGAAAGAGGAAGAATTAAAAAGGGAAGTAACTGTTTCCACCATCAGAGTTTTTCTTAATCTGTAACTGTTCTGGAGGAAACACCTCCCTGCTCCTCCTACCCTCTACTGCAGCTGGAGAAAGCACCCAGCATGACCCAGGAGCAGAGCCCATGTTGTGGCTTTCTGGGGATGCCACTGCAAACCACAGCACAGCTTGCACCACAGGAGGCTGTGCTCCAGGCCTGGCCACTGCTCCCCACTGCACAGCAAGGTCAGAGCTTCGTCCTTTCTCCCTGTGTGCTGCACTGCTGTCTCCTGGGAGGCAGGGAGGGAAATCCCTCCCTCAGCAGGTTCAGCCTTGCTGTGCTCACCCCTGTGCACCAGGAATCCGATTCTTAATTATTTATTGCTGTCAGGAAGCACCTGTGTTAACCCGAGGGGCAGCTGTCCTGGCCAGGCTGTAGCAATCACACTTAAGACTGACAGGATTTGCATGCAGCCCCTAGACAGCACTCTGCAAAAACCAGTATAAACTGTAATAAAACCATCTCCTACCCGAAACAGCCCCACAGCGGGAGATTCCAGCCCCCCGCCTTCCCAAGCTGTGGCCAAGGCAGAGCACAGACCTTCATCTGCCTGGGGGAACATCCACCTCTGCCCTCAGCCCACACTCACAGCAGCCAGAGGATGAGAGCTCTGCTCCCTGGTGCTGCCAGCTGACAGAAAACAGCTCAGCCCACAGGAAACAGCCTCAGTTCCGCACGGCATGGATGCAGGACTCACCTCCTCCACGGGCAGCTCCTTCAGGCGGGGAAGGGAGCTGGAGAGCAGGCCGATGAGGAAGGGGGTGGGCGAGCACACGATGTCGATCATGGACGGCGGCAGCACGGGGATGTAGGTGTGCTGCCAGGTGAAGGGGTACAGGAGGGCCACTGTGGCGTGGCAACACTTGGAGAGAGTGCTGGAAGACAAAACACAACCAAGGGCAGTGGCTGGACAGTCAGGGAATGAGAGGTGCTTCCTAGAAATCAACTGTTCCCTGATTATCTCTCTAATTACTAGGGGCTTTCCCACATTTCTGACCCCATTTTTCAGCTTCAGAAACAATGACTTCTGAAAGATGACCCCAGCCCACACACTTATGACAAGAGATGGGTTCCACTGAATCAGAGATCTACTGCTCCAGTGTCCTGATGGAAAATATCAAACACTGCATCTGCTATGCCACTGCCTCTCCTTAGAGAAATGAGTTCATTCTCCCACAGCTCTCTGGCAAGAGTCAGGCAGGATATCCAGTTAGCCATGGCAGAGCTTGCCACAGGGCACCAGTTATTCGTCTCTTCTGGCTCTGGAAGCATTTTTATGTGTTAAGAGAGGGGGAAGGCTAGCTGCTATAAATCCTGTATATATAACATAATTTCATTTTACCAGCAACCAAGAAAGGAGAGGAGGGAGAGGAAGGAGACTGGTGCAGCATGGAGGAGTCACATGGATAGAGAGGGATGCCCAGCTGGCTCCCATTGGACTTCATGAGAGAATTTCCATTCAGCAAGCTGGGTTTATTGCTGACTTGAGAGGAAGGGGTTTGATGGGTGTGGACTTGAGCTTGCTCTGAAAAGTGAAGCCTGCTTTCCCTCCCCTCCCCAGTCCAGTTAAGTTTGGTGGATGTGCATCCCTGTGCTGTATCACTAGAGCACGCTGAGCAGAGCGGTGTGGCTGGGGGACAGCTGGCTGGCTTCCATCACGTAAGCTCAGGTTTGCAGAACAGAACTGTAGCTGCATCATTGTGACAGTACAAAGTAATCAGGCAACAAGCATTGTTAAACACATGACACTTTTTGGAGACGAGATCCCAGGGGAGAGGCTGGAATCTGCTTAACCTGAAAATTTTATCTGGCACTGCAACAGGTAGGGAACTTGCACTTGGGAAACGTGTGTTCTGAGTAAGTCTCTTCAGAAAATGGGGACAGTTTCCTCTCCCTTCACTCCCAGAGGACTGTCTCTTTAAAGGGGATACTCAGTAAAAACAGAGGAAGACCCTTCAAAAGCTCTATTACAGACTGGTAGCTTTAAGCCTTTAAATGGGAAAAAACCCTCAGTTCCACATGGTTGTTTGGGAAGGTGTGAGTGTATCCCCTCCCTGCATTCACTCCTCCAGGCTGCCTCTCTGTTGCTGCTCTCCAGCTGTGCCTGCCATCATCAGCAAGCCCACACCTTGCTGTGTCTATCAGAAATGCAAGGTAGATAATGAATCTGAGAGAAGCAAAATTAAAATAATGAGAAAACACGGAGCTAGCAAGAAACAGAAACACTAAAAAAAAAAACCCACCCAGAAAAAATGTGGGAACAATGTCAAAGTAGATGATTTTTGTTGTACCTTTCGTACAAGCTAATCTTGAAAGGAACTACAACAAAAGTGAATCTATCATCTTAGAAGTGCACTCCAAGCTAATGAGATCCTTTAAAAACCATCTCCTTCAAAGCTGTGCTACTCATACATTTCAGGTCATGTCAGCAGATACAAAAGCAGGGGTTTATCTTCCTCTCCATTATGGCAGAGCATATTTTCCACTCCTCAATTTGTGATTGATAATAAACTTGGTAATAGCAGAAGCATAGTGAAAGCTGAAAGAACTGCACCTTTCATCACTTGTGCACAGCAGTGGGGCATTATCACCATCCACTGTTCCTCTTCTTTGAGGACAGGGTGAATGTGGAAGTGTTAGAAGTTTTACATTTGTCAGCAATCCTCTATTTTGAACGTATATCCAAATTTTCTGCCTAAACATGGGACCTGAATTTATAGACAGCATGTGAAACCTGTGGAAAACATCTCTGAGTCCAGGTAGTTCCACAGAGGAGCAGTGAGCAGCTGAAGTACATGGTTATTTATGGCATGGTGAGATATTATGGCAAGCTGTCTCCTACTATATTTATGGTGGCTTGTTCTTCCCTCAGCCCAGCTCTTGAGTCCCAGAGAGTACACAGGGTACATGAGAGATTGAGTGGGAGGAAAGATGGCTGAGCTCCAGTGAGTGGAAGTCAAAGACAGGGCTGTGTTAGGTCTGAAATTGTACACACCAGGCAGTGGGAAGTGAAGATAACTTCCCCTTCCACCCTTCCATATGTGCATGACTCAACACCTCCAGAGATCTCTGCTCCCAAACATTTCTCACTGTGGAAGACCCTTCCAGGGAACAATACTGGTAGGGTTGAGGTCTGTGAGCCTCCTTTGTAGGCAGAGCAGTTCAGGGATGGACTCAGAGGAGGTATCACTGAGGTATCTTTTTTACATGTCAGACTTGCTCTGCAGGTAGTCCCAGGGAGCTGCAGGTTGCCAGGAGCTCAGGAGAACCGTGGCCATCTGGAGTGACTCA
Source organism: Chloropsis cyanopogon (assembly GCA_013400585.1). Classification (NCBI taxonomy): domain Eukaryota; kingdom Metazoa; phylum Chordata; class Aves; order Passeriformes; family Irenidae; genus Chloropsis; species Chloropsis cyanopogon. The sequence continues at coordinate 45,656 of WEZZ01013070.1, forward strand.
AGCCTAAGATCTCTCTTTCTCTTGCATTTGGCACTGCAACAAGCACTAAGGGACTGCTGATTCACACCAGGCTGATCAGCCTTGTGAAAGAATCCAGCTTGATAAATCGCTTTTATGCCACCTGTGTGACTCTTCAGCCAGCAGCCACATGACTGCAGTGTGCTCTGGGAAGTGTCAGGAGCCAGACAGGTTCAGGCCACACAGGTTCAGTCCAGCTGTTCATATGGGACACAGGCACCACTTTCTAAGGCTTTTGGTTTCATGAGTAATCTTTAAAATGCTGCAGGTCTTTGAAGAACAGTTTCAAGATGCTGAGCACATCTTCACGGGTTCATTCAGCCTTCTGCAGGGAACATGGTTGAGCTGCATGTTGCTCACAGTTGAGACTGAGACGTCAGTAGTACAGAGGCTAAAAAGTACTGAGTACACAAGAACCCTTAGACCCCTCCCTGAAGGGCTGATTTGGACAGGGACTGACACACAGATCTCTCTGAGCAAGCATTCCCTTGGTCAGAACAATGATACTGCAGCAACCTGTGACACTTGTTTGCTTGAACAACTGGCCTTCCCACCACACAGCAGCCTGTGCACAAACCGATCACACAGCACCCTGTGAAGCTGCTGCTTCTTGGTAGCCACCTTCAACACAGGTGGCCAATACAGAAACTGAACACAACAGCTGCAACTACATAGAAACCCTTCTTGCTCTCCTGGCAAAACTTGCTCCAAGACTAGCTTGACTTCCTCTAAAAGACACCTTGACAAGTTGCAACTGTTCAGCCTGGTTGCTTTCCACTCCAAAGGCAATCATATGTGATAAAAAGCCTCCAAAGCTGACTCCCTCTTTGGGTTTAGGATACTGCATGATTTCTGAAAAACACCATTGAATCAAACATCCTGCTGTAGTTTAATGCCAGGAGGTCCTGTGGTCCCTGCACTAACCAAATTGCTCAAAATATGCTGGGATTTGGCAATTTAAGACTGTTTGAATATGTATCTTTTAAATTTTTTTTAATAAGCTCTGCCATAGTAGGATTTGTTTTTCAAACACCTTCAGATTTCTGACACTGTGTCACATCTGGATTTACTTATGATGGATTACAGATCTGGTTTACAACATTTAGCAGGCAGAGGAGCTTCCAAGCACTGTCCCATGACTTCACACAGCACTGCTGCAAATCCCACCAGGAGGATGCCAAGTTCCACCAGCTCTCTGGGGACCCTCACCGACTCCCACCAATGTGGCAGGTTTGTGCAGGTGAAGAAATGAGTATTAAGATGATCTGAAGAGACAACACTATTATCTGACATCCAAACTTCATCCTTGGGTTTCTTCTTCTCCTTAATCACAGGGCAAAGAGGGAGAAACCTGCGAGGCTGATATTCGCAGACCCAGATTTGTTTTTGTAGCACATGGTAAAGGGTTCTTCCTGATGATTAATTACCTTTTGCTGGGGATGACCACATTTAAAGTGTCTACTCTAATTCTTTCAGATCTGCCTTTGATAACAATGACCACTTTGTGTTGTTGATACAGCTGTGGTTTCTGGCAGAGACAGAGGCAATTGCTAGAGTTGGTCAAATCCACAACAAGCTTTTGAGATCTGGAAAAAGGAGGCTTTGATTTTAAGCCCGTGCAAGCTTTTCTTTTTAAAAAGCCGTCTGAATCACAAAGATCTCCTGCTCAGGCCACTAAAAACTGCCCAGCTTGAGGTACCTTGTGACATCAGGTGATTTTAGCTGAAAGATGCCTTCTGAAATGTTGGTTGGCAGTGCCTGGAGCTGCATGCCAGGCAACATCCCTTTGAAACAAAAGCAGCTCTCATGTTGCAGTGTCTAACCCATGCCACGGTCTCCACTGCCCCAGGACTAAAGTTAACAGTGAACAAAAGTTGGGGTAAGACTGCACAGACCAACACAGTTTTAACAAAGCCATTTTCCTGGGTTGCGAGGCAATGTATACTCCAGTATCCATAGTGACAGAGAAAAAAAAAACCCCTAAAACTAATAAACCAAATTCTTTCCTTTTCTGCTGCCAAGCTGTGGATTGACAGGTATTTAAACACTCAATGCTCATTCTAAAGATGGAAAAGACAAAGTATTTCACTTGCTGTATACTTGTTAGATGCATTTTTTGGCTCAGCTTGAAAACATTTCACAGTTCATGCAGTATTTGGCAGGAGACCTTTCAGCTTTCTTTTCCCACAGACTGATTTTATAGCAATTAAAGGATGTAAATAAATTGTACACATCATTTCTTTGTCACTCACAACCGAACACACCTTTTCAAACATGGAGATGATAGTGCCCACATGAAGAACTGCAAAGATGAATGATAAATGTAATTTATTGTGCATCTTTCACTGTGTCACCTGCACTCTTCCCATTAATCCATCTCAGCTGGATTATTTCTAGCATTCCTAACCTCTGAGCAGTTTCCAACAGCTGCCTTTATAGTTTTTTTCCTTCTCTCCAGCTATTTCCAAAAGGTGTTTCTTATCTTTCCTCTCAAATTGGCATTTTCACTCCTAGAGTGAATACTACTTAATACTTATTGAGTTCAATGTGTTCCTGACCCAGGAAAAATATAATTTGGACAGAAGATCCTGTATCTACAAAAGCATCAGCTTTCAAAATATGGAAGGTCCACCTATGAGTAGAAGAGACTGTTCACCTTGGGAAAGGCTCATGAAGCCAGTCCATTCAAGTCACTGAACTGGATTAAAATACAGCAGTTACTTAATTTTGAGGGCCATTTTCTTTGTTTTCTGCATTTCATATCTTTACAGTCCTTCGGGATAATTTCCAAGTTTTGCTCCACAAAAATGAGCCTGAGACTCTCATATTTTGTAAGAGGAAAAGAAAAAGACTCTCCTGAAATTGCTAAGAGCAAGGTCTTCTCAGAAACATCAAATATTAAAAGTCTTATAGAGAGCTGGCAGATCTGTGGTAAATATTTGAATCTGAGCCCTGTGATCTAACAGACCCTGGATCTTTTAAACATGACAATTCCTTTTTCACAGGAAAAAAAAAAAAAGCTGTCTATGAGATATTTAGAGATTCTAGGAACTATGATTCTATAGCTCTCTCCCACTGTCTTCACAAGCCTGTACAGTTGGATTCATTCCTAAGGACCCTGGATATCCTGACAAAAGATACAGGGGTGGGAAAAGAAAACCAAAACCCATCAAGGTACTTTCAATTAGAGATATCATGCCCCATGCTCAGAATACATGGCATTGTGCTGTCATGTAAAGAGGTGATAGGAAAAGATTTGTTAAACAAATGTTCATTCTAAAGTGATTTCTCAACCCCTCTCAAAAAGTTCCCTGCCATTTCCTGACACCACCCAGCTCTCATGTAGAGGTTACAATGTCAATCTGTGTCCTTAAAAATTTTTCTCAGAATGTAAAATTTATCCTACAGAAGAAGAGAAAAATATTTGAGAGCCTGTGATCATAGGTTATGTCATATATCATATATGCTACATAGAGATCTAGTGTTTGGATGAATTCTCTCACTTTCAATAGAAATCTAAATGCTCTGCATGAAATGTGTGGTTTAAGTATCCAGAATACCAAGTCTCTACACACATAATGAATCAGTGATTATAAAGAGGCAAATTTTCCCCTTTCTGAACCAAGACAGCTGCCAAAACCTGCAAGCAGACAGTGCTACAGCTTCCCTCTTCCCAGCCTTTCTCTTCCTGTGATGAGGCTGCCTGAGCTCTGCCCAGAGAGAGCCCTGGATCCATGTAGAATGAATTTTCCCCCTTCATTTTCCTCTAGAAGGAGCCTCTCCATGCTCTGCCCCAGTGCTCAGTCCCAGAGCTGCAGGCTGCTGCCTGGAAGTTGTGAAAACAGACAGCTTAGGGGCATTGTACACTGCTGAAACATGAGAGTGCTCCTAAGTGTCATTACTCATCCAGGCAGCTTTTCTTTCCCCAGCCTTGGCGAACTTTCCTCCCTGAATCCTCAAGTGCTTCAAGGGCTGGAGAGCTGCCAGCCACCAGCTGCACAAGATCTTAAAGAAACCTGGACCCATTTTCATAATTTAGGAGAGCAAATACATTTTTAAAAGAGCAAATTGAGCAGATTCAAAATAGAAGGGGGAAGTCCTCTGTCTCATTTCCCCTCACTGCATCCTTTACCTTCATCCCCACAAGAAAAAAGAAGTCTTTAGAAACTAATATGAAAACACAAGCTGAAAAATTAAGAAGATTTTGTGACGTCAGGGAAAAACTCAGAAGGGACAGTGATCTCTGCACAAGGCTTGATCCCTGGAAAACCAAGCACAGCTCAGCAGGGGACAGTGCAGCATCATGGAGCAAAAGGAGAGGTTTTGCTTCCTTAGCACTAGGGATCTGCTCTGAAATTTGCCTGGAGGAAGTGGAATTTGGTTCTCCTTGGGGACAAGAAGCAGCACTTTTTGCAAGCTGCAAAATGAAATGATGGTTCATGGCTTAAGTTCCCAATTCCTGGGAAGAACAGCCCTATTCACGTGGTTTCGAGGTTGGAAATGGGCAGAGAAGAAAAAGAGCAAAGCAGAGAGATCTGTCACTGCAGCCTTCCCAGCCTCCCTTCCTTGCCAGCACTTTCTTTAGGGGAATGCAAGGGGGTACCTGAGCTTGTCTGCAATGAAGATCACCCTCCTTTCCAGCAGCAAGGAGGCAAAGACTCTGCTCAGGTGCCGCACGCTGAGGGAGGTGAACAAGGACTCGAAATCAACGTGCTCCAGCCTGGAGTCCAAGGGCCGCCGCAGCTCAATGACCTGTTGGGGACAAAAAGAACACAGGTGAGCTCTTGCTGCCCACCCAGAGTGGGCCAAGCAAGGACCCAGCAAGTATTTTCACAGCCAGCAGCCCTCAGTGACTGCTGATGAGCACCACACAGCAGTAAGTCCTCAAACACCGTCTTTCCAAAGGCCTCCCATAAATCCGTCTTCCAGATGAAGACAATCCAGAGTCCACTCCAATAGGCACAGCATGAGATCAACCACAAGATCTACCCACTGGACTGAGGACACGGAGCTCTTCATAAGGAGGAAAACTAGTTTGTGTCCAGCTAGGAGTGGTTTTCAGGCTTCCTGGTATTCAAGCACGAAGAATGTCACGGAGCCTTTCAAATCTACACTCTGACTTTTACAGTTATGATTTATTTATTTTTTACTGCAAGAATCTGGATGCCTAACCTCCTGACCATAAATTTTTTATATCAGTTACAGACAAGAGCAGCCTGTGGGTATTTTTCTTTGTTCATATCTACTTAAATAATGCCTGTCATAGCACCTTAGCACTTCATACTCCTTATCTTAGACAGATGCTTATCTAAATTGTTTTTGAAATCCTCCAACACCACACATTTCATAAATCCCACAAGAAAATTACTCTAGTTCTGAACTGCCCTCACCAACACCAAGCCTGAAGCTGAAACATGTCACTGGCAAATTACTTCCATTACTTGTTGTCTTGCTCTCAGTATACACTCAGAACTGGTCACATTCCTCTCTGTAGGGAACTTGTTGTGTATTGAAAGGTTATCACGTGTCTTCCTTTGTCTTTTGTTTTCTATATTAAGTAAACAATTTTCTCAAGCTTTGCCTGTATTTTCTAGACCACTTAGTAAGCAGAACTGCCCTTCTAGGGCTTTCTCCTAGTGGGTGCATGTTTTGGAAAACGATGCTCTAAATAAAATTACCTCAATACTGGAAAGCAGAAGATTTGCTTTCCTTTAATATTCATCCCTTCACTTGCTTTCACAATAAAGGATTTTGTCTAAATAATACCACACTGTTACTTTTGCTCATTTATGGCCCACTGTACCACCAGATCCTTCTATGAAGTACCGTTGCTCACTCAGTTACTTTAATGTTTTACTAGACTACTCCTTTCTTCCTCCCAGCATTTTGCTCTTTGTCCACATTGATTTTCACACCAAATCTTCCATTTACAGAATCACAGAATCATTTAGACTGGAAAAGATTTCTAAGATCATTGAGTCCAACTGATCACCACCCAGACAACTACACCACAGTGCCACATCCAGTCATTTCTTGAACACTTGAACATGTTTCTTGAATTTAGGAGAGTGGGGCATTTGACTTTTAATCCCTTATTCTCCAAAGCGCCTGTCCCCATTCCAGTGCTGTACTGTGTAAACGTGGAGTTTATGCCATCAATCAGATAATTAATGAGCAGAATCCCAGACACAAACCACCCACAACATTCTCACAGCACACCACTGGGACTTTGCTTCTCCAGCACACATTTTTAACCAGCTTTGCATGTTCTCTGCAGTTATGTCATTTAGCTGGGACTGTATTCAGTTGGGTTGAGGAAAACGTCATCATGTAGTGCTCTGCTGAAAGCCCGCAGACACAACTTTATCAACTCACTCGCTCTCCTCCCTCTCACACTCAAGGCATACCCTGCAGCAAGTATGGCCAAAACGACGTTCAATTTGTCTCCCTCCATCCTCCCACAGTCCTTCAATGCCACGCCCTAAAGCTCTGCACGCTTAAAACCCTCCTGCTGTCCTCACACTGCATCGTGTGAGATGCAACACAGATCCTCACCTCCACACTGTGAAAATGCCATTCTCAAAGGCTGCAACATTAGCCTGCTGTGGTTTCAAGGATTTTTTGACCTGATCCACACAAATAGAGAGAGGTTCTGTATTAAGGGTGCTGGAGCACATTGTTCAAACCTGTCATTAGGAAGTTAAGTGTGGTGTCTTTGAGCAGATCCAAGGTCATATGCTGGGCAGCACAGGACCTGCTGTCTGTGCCTCTTGGCCTCAAGCCCAATGTCCTGTTTCCTTTTGTTGTATGAGGCTGTGTGCTTACATTCATTTTTACCATAGGATTTCCATTTTGATTCTGAGGTCACTGAAGTCTCCATACCATCCCCTCTGGTCCCCTGTTTTACTGCCCAGCTTCCCCCCACAGCTGACAGATGATCTCTTCTTGAAGATCCCCAGGGCTGTGCCATGGTCCCAGCTTTCCGTCCCTAGTCCTGCACCATTTGCTGGCTTGTTTCCCTCTCTCTAGAAAGTGTCTTTACCTCTGTTCCTGAACCTGGCAAGAAGTTCTTGACTGTAATTGTCCTGCCCAGAGCTGGGAAAGGTGCCTCCATGACACTCCTCATGAGAGGCTGCACCAGGGCTGGGGAAATGCCCCGTCTCTTCTCCACCTCATCCAAGATCTGAAATAAAGGCATGAAGACACAAAAATATGCAAATCAGGAGGAGGGAAATAACATCAGGAATGAAGCGCACCAGCATCTACTTATGTCCTCTCCTTAATCATGGAGCTTTGTATCAAAAGAAAGAAGGCAAAAGGTGCAACTGAAGACCCTTGATTTCTTTTATCAGGAGAAACACAGCTCCTGTGAGGTCACTGTAAAGCTGAAAATTTGCAAACTCCCTGCTACACTCAAGAGTCAGGACTCCACCTTTTAACCTCTCTTGCATTCTGGGAGTTCTGCTGAAGGAAGAAGGCAAGAGCAGACAACCTAGTTTTCCTGTTAACTGTGCTTTTGCTAGGTTCTGGAATTAGCATGTGGTTGCCTCACCAACACCATTTCAGATCCTTCCTTCAGCTATCAGCTTCCCTGATCCCCATTCATTCAGGTGCTGGCTTCACTTTCAGGTGAAGCACAAATTCACCTACAACACAAATTCCGTCTCTTTTTCCCCCCTCACCTTAGAGAAGAGATTGAAGCATCCAAGGCGACTCACAATGCAGTAAACTTCTGGGAGACGCTTCCCTTTTCCACTGGGCTTTCAAGACAAACACAAACACACACACAAAAAAAACCCAAGGAAATGTCAGAGTTATAACTTCTGCAAAGATAGAGTGACTGGTCTCTTAGTTGTGCATCTCACTGGTTGGCTCAGAAACTGGCAGGCATTTGACAGTATGGTGATGATGACAACCTGGCTCAAACCCTGGTACACCAGAAACAGTGAGGAGAAATGGGCACATTCACAGTGTGGTCCCAGCTTACCTAAATCAAAAACAAAGGCTGAGCAGACTTATCTACAGAGACAACTCTGAACCTACAGGACCAGGTTTAGACAGCTGTTTAACAGGTATCCAAACCTAAAGAGGATAAACCCTGTCTTCAGCTTCAGGGGTGAAACAACAGTCCATGGTCATGGTCAAGTGCTGGTGCAAGGAAAATAAATGCAAGAGAGTTATTTCTGGAGTGGAGGATGGGACACAGAAAGGGGCTTTGGCACTGAACAGAAGAGAGCAATGCTGCTCTCTTGCCACTCTTTTCAATCCACACTGAAAGAGAAGAGCAGCAGCTCTCCACCTTCCAGAATGGGTGCCAGTAACACCAACCCCACAGAAGGCTGCACCACTAGGAAAAGAAAAAAACTCAAGGATAATTACCAGCAGCCTCCTACAATACCCAAATCGCCTGCTTCCATCTTCCCCCGTCAGGACAAATGAGAATGTCTCACTGCAGAAAGAGAAACCAGAATGACAAGATACCTATCAGCCACATTACCAGTCCCAGACATGCAAATCCAATGAACCCTCAGTATTTCTGCATTTCCCATACACCCCTCTCAGAGTTCTGCCCAATCTTCTACCGTAACAGCTTTTTTATTTAATTAGCTTGATATAGAAATCTGTTTCTCATGAATCAGGATACAAAGTACAGTACTTACCTGGCAAACTGATGGATGGGGGCCCAGTCCTTTGCATCAGGGAAACAAAACTGGGGAATAGCTTTCAACTGATCTTCTGCCTCACGCATGAATTTGAACGAGCGCTCAAGCTAGCAGAATAGAGAGAAGGAATGTTTCCAATTAGTCATGTGGGGATGGAATGACTTCAAATATTTTTCCTGTGACAAATGAAGAGGTGATGACAGAGGCTAAGCTTCTGCCTGGAAGATATTAAAATTTCTGTGACTCTGGCTCACCTACTCTTTAGATATCTCAAGGTAACTCTGTGCCCCCAGTTCCACCAAGCCCTGTCTCTGCAGCACCCGCCTCTGCTATATTGTGCCTCTAATCTGGGACACAACTTCCAGCAAGGGGCAAGAGAACTCAAGTCTGAGGGGAGCTCTGGTCACATCCCATTTACAAATACTCTGTCACACTGGCTCTGTTTCTCCCATTCCTCCTTCCCCACTTTGAGCTAGGCTATCACCGAAAGCTGTTCCTTTCCTTTCAGAACACGTATCTTCTCCCAGCCATCAGTTATCTTTAAAGAGAAAAGGGGGAGAAAGGGAATAGCTAAATAAAAGTCATAGCCAAGGGCAGCAAAAGATCTAAATCAGCTGCTCTTTCAGGAGTGAGCAATACCATGACAATTCTCAGGCAGTGACTGAAGCCCTCCCACTATCTTCAGTCTCCCTTAACACTGCCACAGCAGAGGGTCACTGATACAACACGTAGTCCACAGAGAAGCTGCAGCCCCTCCAGCTATCCAAGTGCCCCACACAATCCAAGACAGGTCAGGCAGACCTTCAGTGGGAACTGCTGGGTGACCTCAGGGATGTAGGCAGCCCCAGCCTGCTTCTTGTGCAGCGACACCACCACGAAGTACTCGAAGAGCTGCCTCTCCTGGTACTCGATCAGGTCCCGCTCCAAGGTCTGGTACCGCGGGGTTTGCTTCAGCCGCGATTTCACGTGCACCAGGCGCTGGCTGTGAGCTGCGGACACAAGGAGAGTCTGACTTAGTCTGGCTCTGTGCACAGAGCATCAACAGTGCTTTGCAGAGACTGAGGCATAAACCTGAAATCACCTCACTGCAGTGGCTTTCTCAGTGGCTGACTAAGAGGTGGGAACCATTTGGAAGCTGCACTATCAATATTGACAGAGATGGGCCATAATCTTGTGCCATCACCCTGAAGAACTCTGGCAGCAGAAGGATTTCATGGATAGCTTTTAGAGCCCAAGCTGAGATCCATGGAGGACACGATGTAACAGATAATGTCCAGGCATTCATCCTAGCACTCATTTATGCATTTTTCAAAGCCAGCATAGTGAGGTGATTGACCACCTTTGTTCAGAGGAGGCTGTGGGCAGCAATCCCCACGGTTCTACAAGAGCAGCACTTGGGTCAGGCCAGGGCTCTGCTTTCTGAGTAATGCTGGGGACTCCCAGCTCCAGCACACAGGCTGGGCTACAGGCCAACAACAGAAAACACGTGAAAAGAGGTGCCAGTGAAAAATGCTGGCTCATGCCAGTTCTTCCTGTGCCTAAAACTAGTCTCTCAGTGCCATGCTTCTACAAGTTCACCCAAGACAGTGGGAAAACAAGAAAAACTGCCAAGCAAGCTGTAACTGCAACACACACATGAGCCACAGGACAACAAACATTCCAGCATGGAAAGTAATGAAAAGTTGCCTGCTGAGAAGAGACCAGATGAGATTCCCTGAGACCACCCCTCTGCTTTGTTTTACAGTTGCATCCCAAATTAAATCTCCATGATGTCTCCCTTATCCCTGCTACAAAAGAAAGAAAGAATTAACTACAAGCAGAGACTACAGCACATTCTCACAGCTTTGCTTTTTGGGAAGGTGGGTGGCAATGCAACTTTTTGACGGAAACAACAACCACAGAGATGCTATAGGAATTCCAACACAGGAGATATCTGCTTGGGAGACAGGACTTCCTGAGAGATGGTATATACTTGTTGATCTTTTGTCTGGTAAAGTTGTGCCACTCATGGACTATTCCAGACAATGTAATTTAAAGCAATCTTGAGGTGTCTCTCAAATCAGAAAGTGTAACAAACCCTGGACAGTTAAATCCCTGGAAAGATGGCTTAGAGTCCTTTCTCTTGTCACCTACTATGTTATTTGCTCTAGGGCTGTAAAGCTTTCAGAAGTGGTTTCTATTTCACCAGGGACTTCAAAAGGAGCAGTGTCACAGCAATGCAAGCTTCTGAAAAGCTTGTTCAAGATCTACACTGTTTATATTCTGAAGATAGCAGAATTTTACTGTTGTCATCATGGCAAAGTTTGTCTTCCAAGATTTTTCCTTTCCAAGGGTCAGCACCTCCAGCTCTGACATACAGCCTTATGATTTACTGTGTCTCAGATGATGTACAGTGACCTGCAAGCAGAGGTAGCTGGCTGGTGTGATTGATGTGTTACACAAAACGTACAAAGCCTCAGATACAAGAGACTTGCTAAATCATCTCACTTTCCTATTTAAAAATAGGGAAGTCAACAGTTCAACAAGGCATAAAGCAAAATACAGGTGTAGTTAGAGCAAATAGCAAATGCTAGAGCTCCTGTTCACATTTCTGCAGACTTGCATAGTCACTCAGACCCAAGTCTGGATCTGGATATTGTCCAGAGCCCAGTGCTGGTAGATTTGAGGTGACTTCATATGCTCTCCATCATCCTCTCTCTAGGGAGTTCTGAGCTGCAGTTAGAGACAGGATGGTGCACATGATTCACTATGGCAACCAGCAGCAGACAAGAGTTCAAGTTTTCCTGGCCACATCTACCCTGCCTTTCTCAGCTAAATCTGAACATGGTTTGTATTTCATAACATCACATTTCAGGAGGGTTGTGAATGTATTTCCTGCACCATCCTGGTGCAAACCCTCTCTCCTGTCTCCAAGCTAGCCTCAGAACCTGTCGAAAGGTAGGCAGTGGCAGCAATTTTCAGCTTGCTCTTGCTAACATAGCTATACAGAGAAAAGATTTCAATGCAGATGAAAGCAAGAGCATACAGTAGTTTTCGAGTGGGAAGCTGTGCTCACAAGAGGGAACTCAGTCTGAGCTTTCACTTCTAAAAACCTGGAAGAGGGTGAGAACAAGCACTCCTACTCACAATGCACAGTGGCTGACACACAGCCCAACTGCTGCTCATGCCTGTCTTTTCAGCTTGGAACTGAACTGACCTGCTATCCAGATCTGATGAACATGTGAGTCAGGAAACTTTGGAATGTGGGGGAGTGTATCTATCTTGCATTCTAGCTCTGCTAGGACTTTGAATTTGCCACACAAATTCCCAAAGGACAGCAATGTCCCCAGAATGTCCAGGGGCTATTTACCAGTACAAGGTTTCAGGAGAGTATTTTGGAGACCAGTACACCAAATAATCCTACAAAAGTGAAGAAAGAAATGCAGTGCTTTATCCCAACCCAGCCAGTGCAGCAGAGTTTAACCAGCAATAAATCACATAGTGCAACTCTGTTTTCCTAGCGAGGAAGTCTGGCTGGTGGCTTTTCTCCCATAGTAAGCATGTGGTGAGGTGTCTGGACATCCAGTGCCATGCAACACTGCTTCTGCCAGTCTGGTCACACATTTCTGACTCTGCACTTATAGAAATCTCACTTATTTCCTCAGCATCCAATACTCCTCCTGGGAAAGTCAGTCAACAAGGAGCTTTGATGGGAGTTGGAAGAGATGTTTGTTTTGGTCTCCCATAGCCCTGAGCCCATGGATTTTCTCCTGCAGCATGGAGACCTTTGTCTTCTCTCACTGTGTTCTATGCAGAAACAAGGTCATTCTCCAAAGGCAGCACACAGAGGAGAGATCTTGTCCTAGGAGCTCAGAGCAGAGTTTATCAGAAGCCATTTGCTCTCTCCACAGATTTTCCTTACCTTTCAGCTTCTCTTCAGTGTCACTGTCTGATTCACTGTTTTCATCTGTAACTAGGAAAAAAAAGAAAGGGGAAGATGAATTAAGGAAAGTCTATTTATAGCTGTGCATTTCTTATCACTGGCATGAGAAAGCTGGACCTGGCAACTTCAGGGGAAGCAGTTTAAGTCCTAAGGGCCTTGTTCTTTTCAAGGGTGCACATACCCACAGATATTCAGCTTACCAACCCTGGTATCTTCCCATTCATTCAGGGATAAAACACCCAAACCAACAACAACAAAATCAATTTTGCACAGCCAGAAGAGTTGCATAAAGAATAAAATGCCAGTATAGTATTTTATCCAAGTCTGTGTAAGCACAACACCAAGGCAAAATACTCATTAATATGCAGTAGTTTGTGGGACATGGGATAAAACCAAGAAAAGAAACAAACAAAAAAATTGTTAGACTGAATCAGACTGAAGGTCTATATGGTCCAATGATCTATTTCTCTGAAGGATGCTTTGGGGAGGGGTATAAAAGGTCTGGGATGCTTCCCTTGAAAGTTCATATAAACACACTCATCTACCCTGTGGCTGTCTGTGCTTTATGAAATAGGATAAACAGTAACAAATAATTGTGGCAAACAAATAGAGGTGGTCACCTTTTGCTGTAAATTAAAGTGTTTTGGAAAACATCCCGTGTTGGAAAGACACAATGTTAATTTTTACAGAGATGAGATGCTTAAAAGTAATTGGTCTGAAGTGTCTGAATGCTTTGGGTAAGTTGTTAATTGACAGTGGGAGGCTGAAAGTCTCAATCCTGCTATGATGGATATGGTCCTACAGTCAGTCGTAGAAACCCTGATTCCCAACTGAGGCTATTTGTTTATTGGGATGGTGAAAGAACCAGGGCTGTTCCAAAACCTCCTGTCTTCCATTGGACAGTTCACTGAAGTGATACATTCCCACAAAATATTTTGATCTCAACAAATCAGAGTTTTTGGACAGAACGTTCCTCTCTATAGTTTCCAGCAAGTTCCAGAAATAAACATCAAAAAGAGGGGACATGTTTGGTGTGACCTATAAGGTTATCATGCAAAGCCATGGAATGAAAATGAAGCAAGAAAAACAGAAAACTTCCATTTTAACCAAAGTCCTTTGGGCAGAGGAACAGCCCTTATCTTACCAAAAAAAAAAAAAAAAAAAAAAAAAAAGAGTGGAAACCCCAACTCAGCGTTAGTCTGGACTGGAAGAAGTGCTAGAAAGTGTCACATAAACCACTAAGGCAGTCTAAAGTCCAAGGCAAGTCCTCAGAAAGTCTTAGATACATGATGAATTGAAGCTCCCTTACCTTTCCCTGAATTGCTCTCTGTAGACTGTGACAGTCTCTTGACACGTTTCTTTCCTCTCCGTGCCTCGTAAATGGCATTGATTTTCAACACAAGCTGCTCAGCAAACACACAAACAAACAAGGTTAATTTCTTCCCCAGGCAAGAAATTGAGCTAGAATTTCATGCAAAGCACTCTTTATCCCAACCTTGGCCATACTGAAACTCTTCACTTGAGGGTGCAGGAGGCACAATTCCCAGGATCTGTGCTGTACTGCCAGTGGCCACGCTCACTCTGTACAGCAGGAGCCCAGGGTAACAAACCTGATGAAAGGCCACACCTTAATGCACTTCCACACTGTGCAGCTGTATTAGCTCGGCAGAGCCCATCTCTCCATACCATGATCCATGCTCCAGGGAGCACCAGAGGGTCCCTTAGCAACCTGTCCTGGTCTGCAGGTTTGGAAGCAGAAAACTGGCTGGAGGATAACTGAAGAAATTGAGAAGGGTGGAGGCCAGTGATACTGAAATATTTTACACCAGTGGTTTCCTTTGCAAATCCTGTAATCCCTGTGCTCCCAGCTGACCAAGAGAGAGGACATTTCAGTGTTGGGCTTAGTGGCTCATTCATGATCTCCCTATCCATTCCTGAAGGGGAAGGGAATTGCAGCAGAGCCATGCCAGGCTTCCTGCTTGAACAGACCTGCCTCCTTCTCAAGGTCCCAGGCAGGAGCAGCAGGATATGGCCACAGCATTCAGATTTATTCCATAAATAATTGGAATAAATTCAGATTGCAGATTTACTTCCACAAATGTTTTGGAAGCTCAGGGTAAGATAGGCCCACCACCTACTTGGTCAGGCAACTCTGAATACAAATATTTAAGTGGAAGGCAGGATGCTCTGACGTGGAAGTGCAGCCTTCACCCAGATGCCCAGCTCAAGCCTTAGGTGATGCTGCCCTTGACACAGCTAACCTCAGCTCTGAGCTGGCCCTGCAAGACTGCTCAGTGGCACTGTGGGGTAAATAAATACTCGGAATCCTCTCTTCAATTGACATAAAAGTATGTGTGAACACACTGACAGAGCTCAAGCCCATGCACAGATGTGAAGACATACTGGGAAAGAATCCCTAAACATTTGCAGTCTTTGCCTCATTCCTGAAAGGCTGAGGCACACAGAGAGGGCATTCAAAATCCAGATATGCAAACACGAACACAGATCTGGCAACCAGGAAACAAAGAAGATGCACAAACGCATCCCTTTTTTCCCAAAAGCAAACTGTGGGTTTGGAAAAAAATCACCACTGACTGTCCCTGGTAGCCTCTGCTTGTCCTGCAAAAAGCGGGATAAGCAACTGTGTTTTTATAACTCTGTTTGGGAAACATTCAATAGAGAGACTGCTACCAAACCTCATTTGGACTGAATACGCATCCTGTCAAATCTGAAAGAAAATAAAATTTAAACGGAGTAATGCTGTATCCAAGTAAGAAATAGGAAATGTTGCTGCAGAAAATGCTCGTAACAACAGACAAGTCCTTTTGTCACCCAATTGTCATTATGTTCATTGTTCACCTACAATCACACCTTACCTTAAATTATAAACAGCCAGTGCACCAATCAGAATGAGCAAAGAACAACAGATTTCCAGGAGGAAGCAAATACACAACATGCAGACAATTTCTGACTGTCCCATCCAGGAAGCACAGAAGGAAGTATGATGGGGTACATCTTTTGCAAAATATGAACTGCTTTTTTCCCCTCTGACATACTTCAACACCAAAATTACAATGCCTTTTTTTTTTCTTATTATGAAATCTCAGATGGAAAAATAACTTCTTTGAAAAGTGCAGACATGTTTCTATGCCTTCTTCTTCAAGCAGAAAGGAGGATAAACACAAGTCAAGTCAACAGCCAGGACAGCAGCTACCTTGCAGGAATGCCACACACTTGAAACTAAAGAAAACCTGGTCTCATACTCACATTCCTGCCTGGAACAAGCCAAACAAAAATACAAAGCCCTAGATTTACCTTGGGAATCTTCCTTCTCCTCTTGCCATTCTGAGAGTCTCCCAAGGAGAAGAAGGTGTCATCTGGACTGCTGGGGGTTGAGGGAGGGCTGATTTTGGATGGTGACCCAGTCCCATCACGGCTCAGTTTCCGTATGTCTGGCAGTTTGAAACTCCGCCGCTCTGAGTTTTGCCGGAAAAACATGGGCTTGGAAAGCAACTGGAAACGCAGGAGAAGGAATGAATGACCACAGTGCCTTCTGTGTCTTTACTCCATTGCTTACACTGTCGTATCAGTAAATCCAGTGGGGCAGCCACAGCACTCAGTTGTCAAAACAGCCTGAGAGTGCCCACAGATTTCTGCACATGCAAGAAACCCATGCAGCTGCCAGGCTACATCTTGACCAGCAATTTAACCACCCTTTTTTCATTCCAGAACAGAACATAAGCTCAAGCATTGGCCAAGAAGGCCTTGCTCCAGTGTGGAAAAAAGCCTCCCAGAATTTGGGTAACCCAGAGGCTGAGATTGCAAACAGGGTTTACAAGACTAACCAACCAACCACAGGCATTTGAGATAAGGAGCAGCTAGCCAGGAGGGTCAGAGAAGCAGTGAGAGCAGGCAAAAAGCACTGTCAGTATGGCTGCCTTTGACAGGAGCCAGAATCAGATATTTCAAAGGGTACAAGAGATGCTGTTAGACAATTATGGAGACTGCTTTCCTCCTAAACTCATTAGCAAGTTTGGTGGGAGTACAACAGAAGATGTTTAAGTAGCATCTTAAGCATGTTAAGAGTGAAGTTCCTAAAGTCTCAGACCAAAAAAAGCACCAGAGAACTAGAAAGCTCAGCTCCAGATAAAGAGGGGCAAACTACTTCTCACCAGAAAGATGCTCAATAAGAACACTTTTTATCTTCTCCTACAGAACTTCCCAGTAGTAAGGTAATTGCACCTTTTGTGGGAACAGTGCACTGCCAGAGGATGTATCTGGCACTAAGAAGTGTGGGGGAGAGTTATCCAGCCTAGTTCTGAACAATTCACAGTAGCACCATGACTGTAGCTGAGGTGGCACCACCATCTGCCACTATCAGCAGACATACTCAGCAGTTATTAGTCACACCAATTAATCCATTCAGGTTAGCTCAGATGTCTCTGGATTCAGCAGAAGATGTTCAGGTCACAAAAACATTTGCCACCTACAGAGAAGTCATGTAAAAATGAGGCTGTAAGGAGTCTGCATTGAAGGATCTCATTCTGCACCAGGGATATGAGCTACTACTTATACAGTAGTTCTGAAAGTCTGTCCAGACCCATTGCCCATCACTGCCAGGCTCTCCAGCAGGATGAATGCTGCACGTGCAAACCCATTAGCTGCCAAGAGAGCTGCAGCATTTCTTTTCTGGCTGATGCAGAGCACGGCTTTTAGATGCCAAAGCACTGTAGAGTAACATAATTACTCCTGCTCAGCTCTCCTGCTGGGAACAGCATCTCTGGTGAAAGGCATTGCTGTGCAGCACTGCAGCCCCCTTTCCACAGCACATGTGGGAAATCTGGGTGCAGGGCTGACTGCAAATCTCTCTGATGGAGATCAGCCTCATCTCAACACCCATACACATGGCCCCTTGCTGCTTTAGACCTAACTAGCAACCAGGAGAATGGGTTGAGAGCAGCCAGGAGAATGGGTTGAGAGCAATTTTCACTTTAAAGAGCTGAATTATCCAAAAGCACCTTAGTTGCTGATTAAGCTGGTTGGAAAAGAGCAGCATGTCAAGGAACACTGCACATAAAACTTCTGAAAATGTTGGATAACAGCTCTAATAATAGTTGTTACTTGGAAAGCATGAGGAAACCCTTTGGCCAGGAAAGCTGTGTTTAGATCCCTGCTATCCACTCTGGACCCATTTATTGCCAAGATGACTTTGGCTGTCATGCTGTCCCTGCTGTCCTAGGCTTGACTTATCTAAACAGGCAACATGAATCAACCAAAGCAGCTTGGGAGGCTGAGAGAGCAGGGCTGGCCTTGCTAAACCCTGAGCTCCGAGCAAGAGGAGCCAATCAAAGTTTTACCTCTTCTTTTGGTTCCACGGACAAGGAGGAAAAAGGCACCAAGCTCTGAGCTGGGCTGTGGTGGGGATGCCCTTCTAGCACTAGCTCTCCATCCAGGGGACTGGCACTGCCTTACTTGCCAGCAAATTGTCTCATGGAGAGAGCAAAAAAGGCTCCTGGGGGGTGGGGGTGTGCTGCAGAGGCACCTGGGCACCACCATGGGCAGAGTGCACTGCCCACAGACACCGAGACAAGGCTACTGCAGGCCTTGATGACCCAAATACCTCCATGCCCTCTTTGAGAGGAGGAAGATCTTCCCACACCAACAGGAAAGTCAATCCTGGAGTGAAAAAAAAGTGAGAGCAAACAAACCATTTATGTAAGGGAATGCTGGTTTGTTTTCTTACCTCACTGAAGGGCAGAAAATCCCCTCTCATCACACTGTATTCTGTGGCAAAAGACATAAAGGAAAAATCCCTAACATGATGAAGGTGTCCACTTTTTCCACACAGCACCTGGATTTCACCCAAAAACCTTCTGGAGCAGAAGAGGTGGCCACTTGAATCAAAGTACCTTTGTGGGAGTCCCAGGTACAGAAGAGGTGGGGGATGCTGGGAAGGTCATGGCGCATTTCTTCCCCAAACAGCGGCTGTTGGTCTCAATGTCTTCATAAGGGTTTTCCTTTGATGGTGGATCTGCAGCAAAAAGCCAAAAGCAAAAGATTCTAAGTGCAGAAAACCTCTACGGTTTGCCATAAAAATCCGTTTAGGGATCCTCTGGTCTTCTCCCACCTCCCACATCAGATGTAAAGACCTGTTCCCAAGCATTCCTGCAATTGCTTCATTCTCTCCACAGCCCTAGGTCCAGAGCCTGACACAGACAGATGCAGCCATAGAAAAATATCACAGATACTACAGATGGAAGAGACCCTGTGAGCCCTCAAGTTAATTTTCCTGTGTCCAGAAGAGCTGTGATGTTCTCATGCACATTAGTTCATAACTACATTTCCTTCTTTCCAAGTCCTCTGCTTGGAGTTGGTCCATGAAACTGTGAGCTGAAGCCTGGCATGAAGGTCCTCTCTCTGTTTAAGCCCCACACTTAGGGGCATGATACCTGGTCATCACTTACTTGGGGCTGAAGTGATGCCCTGCTCTTGGGCTGACTGCAAGAAGGTTTAATCCACACTCTGAACAAGGATGTCTATCCCACAATCCAGGATTTCAAACACATCTACCAATCATGGAGACCTCAATCTCACATGCTGCACTTTAGAAAGAGGGAAGGATTAAGCCACTCAAAGTCAGGATGCTCTTCCCCTGGAGAAGGATGGGGGCGAGGGGATGTGGCACACTATGCACACCTCTCAGGTAGATGTAAGTTCCTTTCTTCCCAGTAATTCTGGAGATGAGGCACACAACTAAGTTGAGTTTTCAACACCCAAAATCACATGTAATGAGCTTCTTATATCCCACTCTTCAGCAGCCTAGGTGTGTTCACAAAGAGCACAATTCTGATAAAGCAGGTTGTGACATCTCCGCCCAAGCATCTAAGAAACCACTGACAAAGGCTTAGACCAAGCATCTGCTCAGGCAAATGATATGTTATGAGCCCTGTCTCTTCACTGCCCTCATTCCATGCCATATCCCAGGGGACAGCTGGGACTTGAAGCAACTGCCTTTCTCTTACGGTCACATAATACTTGGCTGAGAGTGAAGACTGGAAGCCAGTGGTGCTGCAAGACCCTGCAGCAGGACCAGGAATGGCTGTGGGATCTGTCTCACCGGTGCACTACCACCTGCCTGCCCAGCTGGGGCAGGAGTGCAGCTGGACTCTTCAGAGAAGGACAGAAATCCAAGCCTTTCCCAGCACTGTCCTCTCCACTAGCTGGTGACACAGCACCCCAGCAGGGAATCCAAATTCACCATGGAGAAGGCAAGTGGATGTGACACCAGCAAAGCAAGGCTGCACTAGCACTTGGTCAGCAAACATTCTCCTGTCCCTGAAACTGGCTCCACTTTCTAATTTCAATGGCCTCTTTCAGTATCGAAAATATACTTCAGCTGTCATGCAACTGGGAAAATGGGAGAAAAAAAGAACAGGCTTGGATTCTGTTGCCTGTCCCATCCTCAAACTGCTAAACAAGTCCAATTAACTTCAGTCTAGAAGAAAGAACACCATTTCCTTCTTTTTTGCAAATAAACCTTGTCATCCATTGGCCAGCTTGCAATATTCCAGGTAAGCAATGGCGAACAGGGGAAAAGAGGGTGCATGAAGGAAATCTGTGTGACTTGCTGGGAATTGGAACCATTATCCCACAAGCAGCTGAACCCCCTCTAAGTCACACATATGAGTGGGTCTATGTGTGTGCTTGCAAGTCCTGAGGGGCACATGTGATTGTGGGCCAGAAGCAGTGCCCTGGGCCTGAAGTCTTGACTCTCTCTCCACTGGTGAGGTTTTCACATGTTGTCTTGTGGATTAAACTTGTCTGTGGCCTTGTGAAAAACAAAACTGCAGCTTTTTGAGTTATCCCTGTCCACCCCTTTTCCCAAGCTGCCATGATAACACCACCAGGATTGCAGGAACCAATTAAAGATCACTGACTCCAGGCAAAGCCTTAACATGCAGCAAAAAAACAAAAAACAAACATGCTCTATTAGCTGATAATTACCTGTAACTTTGTTTTCTTCTAATCTTTGCAAGTAAAAGCAGGAGGGGAGAGGAACTTCAGGTTGGTATTTGAGTTCTATGCACACTTGGGACATGGGGGTGTGCTTGTGTTTGAATAGATGGATTTGCCTTCACAGCCACTCTGTAATGCTATCCATGTTATTCCAGCTGACAAGGTGACCCTTACTCAGTGGTTTCTGAGACCTCCCATTATGCCCCAACACAAAAACTCCACAGCAGCTGCTTAGACTCTCCCTGTTCCTTTGGACCCCCAAGTGAAGAGAAGGAAAAAAGAAAACACAAGGCCCTTAGCTCCACAAATGAGGCCGACAGCTTCCAAAATGTCAGAAAGGATGGATTAGAATTGCTTTGTCTGCCATCAGTCCCAAAGGAACACGATTCCTTTCAGAGTCCTTTCTCATTAAGTATGATCAGATTTTATTCATATCAAAATAATAATGCCTGGCCTGCTCCTGAGAAAGTGCAGCCTCTCCTATGCCCAACAACACAGAGCACCTTTGTAGGATTACAGCAGCATGGCCAGAGCTGATGCAGCTATTCTCTTCCTAATCTGCTGACCTCTGCCAAGAGATTTATGCAGCACCAGCCCACAGCTACTAAAACTCATTAAGGCTTTTTCAAGGGGGACACTTCTATGTTCCATAAAAGGCCACGTAACTCACAATATTAAAAAACACTATATAAATGGAGAGACTTACAGGAAATAGTCTTCAAAATGGCCATGATCTGACACTGAAGTTGGAGAACTAAATAAAACTCAATTTCAAAGATTGCGGAACCCAGTTTCTTAAATGCAATGGTACCTGAAGCCATACACAATGCTATTCCTGAGCTGTGGAACTGACTTCCAGTTTTCAGACTATGTTTTCAGACTGTTTGCATTATCTCAGCAGTGACAATATCACCACAATGGACAGATCAGAGCTGTGAGAACTAATTCACAGGACAAAAGGAAGGCAGAGAAGATACACCAGCAAAAAATAAAAGCTGCTTCCCATATGCCTCAGATTTATCTTTGAAACTGATGAGCTTTGAAGTACCCCATCCATTTTTCTTATTACTTGCCAATAATATGCGCAAAATGTGTCCTGGTTTACATTTGGATAATAAACATACTTTATTCAGCATCTCTGCTGAATGCCTGTTGACCACGAGTCCCTGCTACTCAGGATTAGCAGGCAGCTCCCTTCGCTGTGCAGAGTTCCTACCCAGGATGTCTTCGTAGATGTTCTCCTCAGATAAAGTGCGTGTGAGGGCCAGCTTGGTCTGCGCGTACCAATCCGCCCGGCCGTGCTCGGACGACGACTGCAGCAAGTCCTCAAACTCATACGATTTCCTGCACCACAGAGTGGGGGAGGAGGAACAGAGAGGAGAGTGATACACTAGACCAGCATTTATAACCAAATTACAGCTAATTCACTTCTCCAGCGTGCGACACAGCTGGCAAAATCAATTACCGAGAACATTTCGCCACCTCATCCCCTATAAAGCAT
This sequence comes from Chloropsis cyanopogon, assembly GCA_013400585.1. NCBI lineage: Eukaryota > Metazoa > Chordata > Aves > Passeriformes > Irenidae > Chloropsis > Chloropsis cyanopogon. The sequence goes on from WEZZ01013070.1 coordinate 67,776, forward strand.
GAAAGAGCAATACTGAGGTTGGCTGGTTTTATCTGCCGTGCAAATAAAAGGCATTTGGGGGTGCCAGAGATAATCTGGGTTGTTATGGCAATAGCACACTGTGAAGATGCAGGTGTTAAATGGCACATCCTGGAACACTGCACAGAACCTTAGGATATGAGAGGTCCCATTTACAGCACAGATCCCACTCACGAAAAGTGTAAGAGGGCTCCAAAATCAGCTCTCTGAGCAGCAGAGAAAAACAAAACTTGCTTGCAGAATGGTAGGAAGGGTAAAACTGTGCCCTTCATGAGCAAACCTAGCAAGTTTTGAGTTCCTTTCTGCAACAGACCCAGGAATTTTTAAGTCACAATTTATCCACATGGCATTAGAAAAGCTGTGTATTTTATGTTCCCCACCCCAAAAATGTGTGACAATCATGTGGGAGGGGATAAAAGGCAAGCAAGCACTCCAGAAGAATATATACACATCAGATTCACTGAGGTTTACTATGGACAGTGAAAATGCTGCAGTAGAGACTAGAGATTTTAATTCCAAACACTGTTCCAGACCAGCTGTGGTCATTTTGTAATTAAGCAGAGTTTCTGCTAAGAAAACCAAAACAAAACCCCAAATCCCTCAATTTTAGGCTTGAAGGTTAAGCCATGTAATACAGTGACCTTAAATCTGCCATGACTTATCCCTCCACAGTTACCCTGTGGAGTAGTGCTGGCCACTCGTACATTCTCGGAGACATGACTGAGTCCTGATTATGCTGGAGATTCTGAGCAAAAAGGGAAGATTTGTCTCTCTCAGAGAAAGATGGGAAGGTGGGACTCCACCAAGAAGACGATCAGCTCCATGAAACACAGCCACAATACCTGTGGTCAGCATTGCTCTTGTGCTTCCCGTTCCAGAGCCTCCTGCTGACAGCTGATGGGGGAGGAGAGGAGGGCAGAGGAGGGGGAGGAATGGATGGCAGAGGGGGTAAGTTTCTTTTATTCCTAACTGCTGGAACCCAGTCCTCTTCCCCCTCATGTTTGAAAGTCCGCCGAGGCTTGGGCAGTGGGTTGATGAAGAGCTTCTTCTCTGGCACCCCTGGCTCTGTGTACACATTCTCCACCGTGCAGTGCTTGGATTTCACACGAGAAGTTCTTATCTCTTCTAGAGTCCCAAAAATCGGCTCACTGACATCAGAGTCCATGCCAAGAAGCCTTTTGTTGAGCTCAGCCCCACATACAGCCTCATGGCCCTCGGGAGTGCTGTGCCTTTGTGCTGCCTTCTCCTGCAAGCACTGTGGGGAATAGTAAGTACCAGGCAACTGTGGCTGCAGCTCTGCTGGGCCATCTTTCAAAGCCTGCTCTAGCTTCTTGACCTGACTAAGCACTGAAAGATTCTCCTTCTGGACCTCCCACTTCCCACCTTTCACTTCCTTGCATTTTCCAGGGCTGAACTCCCTTTCCTCATCCTTCTGCGCTTCCCCTTTTCGCTCTGCTATTTGCCCCATGCCCTTCTGAGTTCCTGCTTTCCGCTCATTCTCTTTGCCTGCCCCTTTGCAGTCCAGTTCCCAGCTCATAACTCTCTTGGTCTCCGCTTTCCGAGTCACCAGTGCTTCCCCACTCATCTTCTCAGTCACACAAGGCACCTTGTGCTCCTCTTTAACTCCTGGCTCCTCCTCTCTGCGAGGGGCAGACCGCGTTTCCTTTTTCCCTTCCCATTCTGAAATTTTGTCCTTGATACTGAAGGACTTATTCCTCAAGCCAATTTTTCCAGGTGACTGTATATTCTGAGTGTCTCCTATCTGTCTCCTGATGATTTTATTGTTTTCTTTGACATTCAGATCCACAGATGGGTCACTGATGATCATTTTAGGACTAAGCATGTTCTGCTGAAAGCAGTCGAGCCTTGGATCTAGCATCAAGTTCTCCAAGGCTCCCAGTGGGTTCTTCACCACAGAAGAAACTGGTTCAGATTCAGCTGTTGAACCCAGAGCAACAGAGGAACCTTCAGAACATTTTTCACTCAAATATCCACACAAAGGTTTTTCTAATTCCTTCACAGCTGCTGTATTGTTTTTATCTGCAAGCTTGATCCTGCATATCAAAGGCAAAAAGGAAAGAAACAGTCACTGTCATTGCTCATCCTTGGTTTAATTCATCAGCTCCTCAAGGTTTACTTATAAAGCTGATGGCAGAGGATGCTCAAACCATGCATTTGACATGGGCTTAGAGGGGAGGATGCTCAGGGAAAGGTCCTTCTAGCCAGAACATACTGCCCTTCTCTCATTAAAACCAAGATGAGGTTGGAAATTGAGTCTTTGGAAGAAGTAGGCTGTAGGTGAGAGAGGCATTTTTTGTACATCAGACATGCTGATACCAGTGAGAGCTTCACCAATGTGTGTGTGTGTGTGTGTGTGTGTGTGTGTGTGTGTGTTTGTAGAAGTGCAGCAGAGCTTTGGACATCATCAAGCATTAAGCAAACAAATGCAAAAAACTTGCAAACAGCAAAATTACTGCTGTTACACAGAGGAGAAAGCAGCTGGCATTCCTGTAGTGCCTGCTCAAAGGATCTCTCTCCGTAGTCCATCCTAATGTTCCCCAAATGCCCAAAGATTGCACTTTTATTATTCCATTTCTGTGGGCTCTACCATCCCAGTCACACGTGCACTCAGGCCCCCATGCACTCAGGCACACTCCCACAGCACCCAGAAACCAGATTCAACATTCTCAGATTAAACATCTTCACTGTTTAGGTCCAAAGTGCAAGAAAAATTCCAAATATGTTTAGTCTAGAGATTTCCAAGTGTGTGATATCACAGGATCAGTACTGTGATATTTTATCAATATCCTGCTGAACAGGCAGTTATTCCAACACAAAATGTTTCTGAACTGAAGCAGTTGGCCACGTCTTTGAGATTTGCCTGGGCTTGGGAACAAAAGGTAACAACAAAAGATAATTACTGGGATGCAAACCCATATCATTAGTCCCATTTAACCACAATCCCAACATTAAGATTCAACTTGGGAAATCACCCCATTAACTTAAACGTGACAAGTTGTGCCTCTTTCAGAACTGAGCAGTCTTGTAAGAGCATCCGTGGGGATACCCTGTGTGCTGTCAGGCCTGGAGCTTTGTTCTGGAGCTAAGCAATGCTGGCAGCCATTCCAGACTCCGTTGTGGCGCAAACTGAGTCTGGGACAGGTTTGAGAGAGGAAATGGGACCTGAGCCACACCTGTTTTTCCTCGGCCTCACAGATGTGTAACTCCTGGCTGTGGCAGTGACACTGTGCTTTGGCTAAGAGCTGGTGCTGTGAACACCATGGTCTTTCCTGGATCTTAGATCTTTCCTGGATCTTAGAGGGGAGGGACCCCCCACCCCCACAATGGGTGGGGAAAGTGGGGCTCTTCTGAGGAGTCTCCAGGGTTGAAGACATCAAGTGCACGCAGGGCAAACATTGACAGAGGTATCGTCAGCACAAGTGGTCTTGCCTTGGGGCAGACCTTTCCCAACACTGTGAGTCTGGAATATCAGAAGTCTGACTGAATACACAGAATCACAAGATGAGACCTATGGGGCGTGTTTTATTGTGGGAGGAGAGAGGAACAGTGCCCGGAAGAGAGAAGGTTTCCTGCCTTTGGTTTTCTCTGTGTTGGGGATAATAAACACAAGCAAAGCACACTGGTACAGGAACATGGAAAGCTCTCACCTCTCACCAGACTTGCAGACAGCACCCCCAGACTTGCTGCTCACATCGGCCGCCTTGCTTGCTGTCATCATGTCAGCACACAGCAGGGCAGCAGGTCACCTGCAGGCAGACACAAGGAAGAAGCATTGCTCTCTGCTCAGCACCCTTCTCTCTTCCTTCATATACACACACACACACACGTTTCTCCTTGAAATCCAGGAGAGGAGCTGAAGCATGACATGACAGCTGTCTGAGGACAGCCGAGGCTTCCTCCCCTGCAAAACAGGAAGAGGGGTGGCAGCAACACCCCTCAGAAGCCCAGTGAGGAGTTGACAGTTTTTGAGGGCAAGCATTGTCTTTGACTTAGCATCAATTGCTTCACCTTGAATTAAATATGGAGCACATTTCAAGAAGGCTTTATTGCTGTCAAAAATCTCATGAGATTTAGATTTTTTTCCCCTTGCAGAAGACTAAACCAAAACCAATTTTATAACAACCTGTGTTAAGGCCACAAGTCTGAAGTGGCTGCTGGGCATGTAACACTGTCACAACATTCAAAGCTCGGGATAAGAAAACATTTTAGCCTGAAGAGACACTGCACTGCAGCCACTGGTCTACTCTCTGGTGGGCCATGTTAGCCTGCTACTGATCTCATTTCAGAGGATAATTCCTTGTGGGGATAAGATCAACCATTCACTAAACTGAGTCATTCTGTTTGCCTCATGATTTCTAGCATTCTTGGAATTACTGTCCCTCTCTTTGAGTGCCACTGCTACCCAGTCAATGCAACAGACTCCATCTCCATTTTATTGTGCTGCAATACTCTTTTTTGTTAAACAGAAAATAGAAGAATTACTCTGCAGCACCACCTCTAGTCACTTATCAGGGTAGTCTGCCTGCTCTAAATTGTCATTGCAATGACAACAGGCTCACCATCTTGTAGGCAATACTTGGAAAAATTTCTCAGGTATCTCCACCAGCTGGTCTGCCAGAGGCTGCCCTGCCATGCCTGGCATTTGACAAGACCAAGTGCCTCTTGTCATTAAAAAACATATAGTCCATCACACCAGAAACAGTAAAGAACAAAAAGATCTCTCAGTTCCACTGTTGAAGTTTTTGGGCAGAGAAAGGAAAAAGCGGGGCAGGGGGAAAAATCAGTTTTGTTTGTTCACAGTTTTCTCTCCCTCCTTTTATTCCATACTGGCAATGTTCCTGAGGCAAGGAGTGAACTCCGGGTCAACTCAATGTTTACACACTCAGGGCAGCTCATTGCTAACTATTTAGCAGACTCTCTTTTCCCAGACAATAAACCCCCCTGGCGTCTCTCCCTCATTAGTAACTGGAACAAGCACCTACTTCACTTCTACACACAGAGCAGCCCTGCAACACTGTCAAGAAAATTTACCAGCCCAAGGAACAAAATCTATTCATCCATCCGTTAACTGTTATGGATTGAAAACAATGAAAAACTAACCATATTTGTGGCCTTGGCCAGAGAATGACACACCCAGGCAGCCAAAGCAGATTCTTGCAAAGCTGCAACAGCCTGCTCTGCACTTGGTTTACAACATCCCTAGAGCAGGGGCAGTCTCTTCACTCAGCACTCATTTGGTGCCTCATCACTTCATTCAGCAGTGAGAAATACAACATTTCTTGCGTCCACACATACAGCCCCCATGACTCTGTTGAAACACTGAAACACTGAATGTTCACTGGGGATGCACTCCTCTGTCTTCATAAGATCACCCAGTTTCCCCATCAGGAAACTCCATCTCTCAGCCTTTTCCAACAGCCCACTAACAAACCCTGCCCTGAAAAGGAACATCTGGGTACAGCAGATGTGTGCTGATGCTCAGCACAGTCAGCTCCCTGGCAGGCCTCCTGAGGGACAGGCCAAAAGGAGATGATACAGAGTAAGAGGTGCACTTGTTTCTTCATCTGTGGTGGATGAGACAGACTCCATCAGCTCTGATTTGCAGAAGTGAGCCACAAAGCACCTGCTGAGAGCTGCAAGAGTCTCACAGGAAAGGAGCACCACTGCCAGCAGCAGATCAGCATGACTTGGAACCAAGGGCAAGGAGATGTCTGCCCCTTCCAGGCACAAGTGTGGCTGGAGTAACCAAAGCAACACACCATACTTGGCAGATTAAAGAGTGGTCCTGGAGCTTCCAAAGCTGTGACAACAGCCAGGTACCTACTGACACCCCCACTGACAACACACCCTGCTTGGGGAGTGAAGTCATCCTTAGGAGATACACTGATGGCTGTGCTTTCCTTCTGAGCAGCAGGGCACACATGGTGCCCTCAGCATCACCTCGAGGATTACTGCAGCACACTAGCTGGTTCTGCTCAAAAGAGTAAATATTTATCCAAACATGTCAGAAGACACATGAGGGGAAGAAGAGTCACCTCTGGAATAAAACAGCAGAAAATAATAAGGTACCTCTCAATAAATCCAACAATCAAATAATTTCCTGGGGCCAAGCACAAGCCCAGATGAGCTTCAGACATGATATGATCATCTCTTCCAATAAGAAGATCACTAGAAATAACGCACAGGCCTAACCCACAGGCATCACCAACACCTGACCAGAGGAATTGTGATGGCAATGATGGAAAATTGCCTCCAGTAGACAGAGACTATCTACTTTTGTTTTCCAAGTTTTGGCTCCACAAGGCACCCAGAGCTAACATGACAGTTCATTGAGAAGGGCAAAGGGAACTCTTGTCCCACCTGACTGTCCACATCTCTCCTACAATCAACTACACACTACCCTATCTGCTGGCTCAGGCCCTTTGGAGCATCTCTGTGACCTGCCACAGCTCACTGAGAGTTTCTGACAAAGCAGCACATGGAAGGGGCCCAACACAAACCCAGTCTGTTCCAAGGGAGGTAATGAGGTTGTGTGCACAGGAGGGGAAGATGGAGGACAGTGGGGAGAGAGCACAAAAGAGCATGTGTAAGGTTGGGGAAGGGAGACCTACCAGAGGCTGAGAAGTGTTATCTGAAATGCTTTGCTTTCCTGCCTCACGAGCAATGTGACCAGGGCCCTACAAACTGCCTAGAAGAAACAAGCAGGGCTGAGTTCTGTTAGCAGGAAACCTGAGAAGGACATACACACCCCCATCAAGCTGCTACTTCTTGACAGGTTGCCGCTCTCTAATAACCACACAAGAACTTTCTACCAGGAATGGGAGGCACAGCCCTGCAGAACCCAAGCCTGAGGCCACTGCACCCGGCATGTACATCCTGGAGCAGGACATCAAGGCCATGAAAGGGGAGAGAAGACATTGAGCCCCATCTGGAGAACCTTGCCACTGCAATTTATTCCCTGCCATTGTTTGGGGGAACAAAACAGTCATCTGATAGTGTTTCAAAATTAAAGTGGGAAAGGAAGGACAGGGGAGGAGGTGGGAGGAAAGAGGGAGGGGAAGGAGCTCTCAAACCTGTTGGCTGGACCCTGGGAAGGATGTGAAGTCTCCCAGCAGAAGCTTCTCGGCGTATCTCCCACATGCACCTGGGCTCGCAATTCCCAGGGCCATGTGATAGGGGCTTCCTGCTACCAAGTGAAGGGAGACCTACCCCGACCCCTCTCTTCCAAACAGAGTTCCTGCCTGCTTTGTGTCCGCAAAGAGGCGTTTGTTTACTGATCTATCATTGGCATGCAGGAAACAGCCTTGACATGAGCTGTAATCATCTGTCTCCAGCAATAGCTGTTTGGCTTTCTTCTAATTTAAGTTTTCCTCCCTCCCCCTTCCCCAGTGCCCTCTTGCCCACTTCTGATCCAAGCGCTTTTGGAGTATGCACATCTGGCTCAGGACACGGGAATATTAGGCGACATTTCCAGAGCAACCAGTGAACAAAAAAGAGGCACACTGCCACCCTCAAAGGGCAGAGAAGGCTTCCAGAGGAACACCTCCAGAGAAAGGAGGACACCAGCTTTGCCCATTGCACTTGGCGCAGGCACCAGACGACGACAAAAGCCAGGGGAGGGCAAAGGCCCTGCAGTCCGTATTATCGGAAATGCACACAGCCAGACACAGGTCACACACGGGGAGCCTTGCCTCTGAGAAGGTCAGGCAGCGATGGCAGCAAGCTTCCCAGGCCTCCCTTCTTTGCAGTTTTGTTTGTGGGGAATAAACCAAGCATACCTTGAAGGTGGTTTGGGAATGGGTATTACCCTTGCTGCATGCTGGAGGCCATATCTCAAGGTTTCCGTTGCTCTGTTTATTCTGCACCTCCCAAAAATTTCATCCACGTCCACAAGTGGATGCTAGCCACACTGCTGGTGCATATGAACAGCAAGGCTTCACAGCAACAGGAGCAACCTGCACCTGGTCCAACTCTCCTCCAAGAAGAAAAAAAGACATGCTGTGTTTCTCCTTGGTGCTCAAAACCTGAGTAACTCTGAGCAGTCAAAGCCTACAAGTCACGTCTCCCAGCTCCAGTGCTTTACACAACAAAGGGCAAAGCATAAAGACAGCAACAAGGAAGCAACAATATATAACATATATACACATATAAAGAACAGGAAGGATGCCAAGAAGACAAAACACTAACAGGAAAAACATGAGTAAGGGGAAACCAACAGTTAAAGCCTTCAAGGCTCCCTCCCCCAGCCCTTGCTCTGTTTGGAGCCTGTTTTCCTCTGGGGGAAGAAGCAGGCATGAGGATGCATGCCTGTGCTCACACACACACACAGCCAGTGCGTTGGCCCCTGTGCACAGCCCCAGCACCAGGCAGTGCCCATGTTCCCAAGAGAAAACGCTGCCTTCCTGAGGTCACTGGCAGAGTGCAACCTCATGGAGCGAGGCCCTGCTCAGGAGGGAGGACACGAGCCAGACGTGGATGCAGCCAGAGCTGAGAAGGGCAACAGGAACCAGGAGAGGCTCCCTTGGTGAAACAAGATACTTACAGCAGAGGAGTCCCTGACTCGAGGTGCCCAACACCAACCCCGCAGCAAGGCACGGCTTTTCTCAAACTTGAGCTCCACAGCACGTGCCATGAGCTGACAGCATAGCTGGCATTCTGAACAGCTTCTCCTCAGACAACTTACACCAAGTCCACTTCTCTCCTCTCCTGGTCAGCCCAGGATGGGCCACCTCCACAGCACCAGGGCTTCCCAGAAAGGATCAATCAGCTTACTCATGAGGAAAAACCTTTTTACCAAGAGGGTGACCAAGACCAAAGAGATGATGGAGGCTCTGCCCTTGGAGATAGCCAGTACCCGACTGGACAATGTCCCGAACAAGCTGCTCTACATGACCACATTCATAGCATGGGGCTGTACTTGCCACCTCCAGAGGTGCCTTCCCTCCTCAGCTAGTCTGCCATCCTGTGCTGGGCACAGTCAGTTTAGGGCAAGGTCGCCCTGGCTATGTGAATCTCGTGAAGACTGAAGATCATCACACTTGTAATGGGATCCTAATTGTAGATAATTCTAGACAATCAGGGCCAAGTCATTTGTTAAAGAGAAAAAAGCAGGATAAACTTATGCAAAACATATTGATGAAGGACCAATGACTGGGAAGTGACATGCTCCTACAGCATCTTTTAGAGCCAGATCCCACACAGCCTCCTATTCCCCTCAGCCCACTTTGTCCTAACTTTTCCCTTTGATCTATCATATCTTACACCACAGGGCTTACAAGGGGGTCACGAGAATCCCATGTGTCACAACAAGCTGTATTTTCAAAAACCCCAAGTGGAATCAACGTACCACAACCTCTGCCTTTGTGCAAGCCCTCCACGTCAGGGGAACAAGGCTGCAATGTGAGGAATGCAGGAACTCACCATGTCCAGCAAAGCTCTGCTGGGTGTTATGACATGTCTTTAATTTTATTATATAATTTGGTCTACTGACCTTCTCCCTCTCTAAGCACACGGAACAAACTCTGCCTGCTTATATGTCTTTAACCTGACTGAAAGGATTACCATGGTTCAAGGGCCTGCCCTGCTCCTCCCTTAGCTGCCAGCAAGGTGGTCCCATCCCTGCCCTTGGTAAAAGACATGCCTGATCACACCTGATGGTTGCCATTGACTAAGGGTGTGCATACTTTTTTCCTCCCTTCTTGCTTTTGCTTTGTATCAGCTTCAATGCTTGTAAAGCTCTTTCAAGCCAGGACGGGCTCACAAGCTGCCTGGTTCAACTCCCTAAACCAGCAAAGAAACAAAAGGGGGGGGAAGCAAAAGGTTTTCTGCTCAGATAGCAACATCAGTCACCTGTCTGGGAAAACCTAATGAGCAATGAAACACACGGAAGGAATCATAGAATTATTTGGGCTGGAAGGGGCCTTGAAGATCATTGAATTCCAATCTCCCTTGCCAAGGCTGGCAACAAGACTCTGCCTGTAAAGAAGTTAACCCTCAGCAATAAGAAGAGGGAGCCAGTAAGACCTGCTGTGGGCAGTATCAGGGGGTCACCCCACGTCTCAACTTCATCCTGAGACCATCCTTATTCTGTAGTAAAGCAGATGGACCTTTGAGAAACTACTCTCACCTCTTGTCCATTATGTCCCTCCACCAACCATTTGCTGAAGCTCCACAGGGATATCACCAGCATCACCTGCCTGACACCGGGAGCTGGAAGGACAGCACATCTGGTGACAAGGTAGCTCTAAAAACCTCTGCTGATCATGTGCCAGCTGAAACTTTCTTCCCACAGAACCCTGGAAAAATTAGAGATTACTCAGGAATGGAAAAGAACACATTCCTGATCCAAACAGCACTTCTGTTTCAAAGCATAAGGTAAGTTTTAGCAAAAGAAAGGCCTGATTTTCTTTTCCAACAGAGGGGAAGCAGCAACAATTTTCTCCCCAGGCTTCACACTTGAAACAGCTGAACCATTTTGGCTGAAGAATTTCAAAAGTAATTCAGCCAGAGGCAATGCTCAGCATGGAAAAGTGCAGACTGAAACAAAAAATAAAATCTTGACCTGATCAAAAACAGGGTCTCACAATATGAATTGTCTTCTGTTAAAGGTGGGGCTTGTTGCACCCGCTATTATGAAGCTTGTTCCCATTGTTTTATTTTCTCTTTGTTCCTCCCTCTAAACACATAACAAACAGAAAAAAAAAAAATCAAAGGGTATTTGACATTTCTTCAGTTTCCTTTAAGCAGACACACCCTCAACTGAAAAACACAGCATTTTCAGGGTTAGCAGTGGGATGTTTCATGACCTAGTCAAAAAACCCAGAAACACTCTTTTTCTCACTCACTTCCTCCAGTCACAGATTTAGTCTTGCATGCATAGAAGGTAAATACTGCTTTTCATCCTGGTGGCAAGTATGGTTTGTATGACTCCTTAGAGACATGATGAGTCTTACCTCCTGCAGGTAGGCTAACAAATAGTAAGAAAAAATTCACATGGAAAGGAAGAGAATGATTCAATATTTTCCAATCTGGCTGCTAAAATGATTTCAATGCTTAGTGGAATTACGTGTTTCAGGCTATGCTTTCTACAAGAAAGTAATGAAAAAAAAAGATTGAAAAAAAATCTGTAATATCAGATGAGGAAACCAAGACCCTGGGAAGGGAGGGCAGGAGCAGAGGACACCTCTTTTGGGACAGTTCCTGGCATTACTAGATCATCTCCCTGTGTTTAAGGTCTTGTGTGAGCATTTGTGTGCACGAGTGTGGTTGTTCATTCCCCTTGAAGGGGTGATAATATTTGCTTTTGCTTTGCAGCCTAATAAATGAAAATTCAGTTACCTGAAGTCAAGGCTGAAGAAGACACTGGTGGTGCATCCTTGCCTGCAAATTACATCAGTGGAGATGGTGATCCATACCTGGTTTGTCTGGCTTTGACACTACCCACAGAGAGGATGACTGTGGTCAATACAGAATAAAATAAAATAAATATGGACCAGATTCACAAAAGCACACATCTGTCAGCAGAATTGTTTATCAGCCACACGGAGAGACAGGATTCCAGCAGAGGCAATGGAACTGGCTTCAGGTCCCAACAAAGTCAAAAAGAAATTGTCACATACTCATTTCTACCAGTGCAGCTAGCTGATGTAGGTGCTTCTCCCTCCTCTAATTGGATGTGTTACAAACATACCAGTCCTACTAAACCAGTAAATCACTTCTGGTGTAAAAGAGTTGGAGAGAATTCAGGGTTATTATGCTTATAAGAAACCCAAACACTTGACAGCATAGGAAACAACCTGTCACTAAAACACAGTGTTCAGTTCATGAACCACACTGGAATTCATTTTTGATGTGGTGAGATAATTTCTGCTATTCTAACATAAATGGGACCCAAAGAGGTCCCTTTGAGAAGCAACTCTGCAAAGAGTTTCCTGGCAGGAAGACAAATTGTCTCACATTCAGAAAGGAAATGAGAGCATTAAAATGAAGAACCTCAACTTCTTCCAAAATAAGTTATCATCAAGGAGACAAATGGAGCCTCAGCAAATCTCTCCTTCGGTGGCCTTCACCCTGCAGGATGCTGACTCTTGTCCCTCCTGATGAGGATTTAGCACACAGCTTCCTGAAGTGTCCATCACCACAACCTTGGGGCACCATCTGCATGCTCCATGAGACCTTCCTGTACCCACTCCAAGTCCATGACCTTCCACTACAGTCTGTCTCTATCCAGCATCACCTTCTGAGCTCAAGCCAAAAGTCACAGATTGCTTTCTGGTTCAGGAGACCCTGCTTCCCTCTGTCTCCTTCAACCTCCTCTTTCCTCCTGCCCTCACTCTCCCACATATCTTGGCCATCACAGAGGCAGAACCTGTTTATTGCAGACCTTATTCTTCGTGGAAGCCTTCCAACCACAACACAGCACATCATCCCCTCGCTCAGCCTTCCGAGCAGAGCGGAGCCAGGCAGCATGTGAGCTGCCCAAGATTTGGCCATCACGAGGAGGAAGCTCACACAGCTCCAAGGAGGAACAAACCTCTGCAAAGAGGTTTATTAAATTTATTTATTTTTCCAGGAGGAAAGCCGCTCTCGGTGGGTGTGTGCGTGCATGTGTGCATGTGTTTGTGTCAGGACAATGGGAAAAAGGACAGTGGAGCGGGGCTGCCAGGAAACAGTCGGCCATCTGCCCGTGCAGACAGCAGTTTTTCCTTTCCTTTTGTATGGAGAGGAATGTAGCTGATAGCCGCCATCCGCCCGTGCTGGGAGGAAATCTGAGCGACTCTGCTTCGCTAGGGAGAGGAAGCGTGGGGGAGGGAGCCGGCCCGCTCCCTGTGGTTAAGCGGTCATTGCACTCACGGCCAATAAAAGCGAGGGAAAAAAGCAAAAAAGCACTACCAAACCCCCCAAATCGTAGGGAAAAATCGATCTTCCACCCTTTCACATGCGGTTTGATACTTTCTCCCTCGCAGGGTGGCCGCGGGCACAGGAGGGGGTTCGGAGGGCAATGGAAACCAGCACAAGGGTTTCCCAGCACCGGCAGCCTGGGCAAGAAAGCGACACAGAGAGAAAATCAACCCACATCACTGTGTTGCTTGTCTGCCCACACCCTCTCCATAACCAGGAATTTGGCATCCTGGGTGCAAAACAACGCGAGGAACGACCCTTTGCTCTTCCAAGGCTCCCCAAGCCCAGCAGAGCCCCAGTAAAGGGCAGAGCATAAGGAGCGAGTCTGTTGCAGGTAACCATCCATACATTCTGCCCCAGGGGCTCCAGCACAGCTTCTGATCATAAAACTTTGTAAGAGAGGGGAGAAAAGATCTGATCTCCTGGTACTCTCAGGCAAAAAGGCTGGCAAAACATCATGATGACTTGGTGGCACATTCTTCCACCACTTTTTGTGGTAGAAAAGCCCCAGGGAAAGAAGGAAATAAAATAGAGAAGGACAAAACTTTCAAAAGTGACTACATGACTTTGAAGCTCAAGACCGATTTTCACAAACAAGTATCAGATTTTTTTTTTTAAACAAACATTCCTACTAGGCTTGCACTTACACTTGCAGTTCCATCTCCTCATTTTAACTCCCCAATAAGTCCCAGCTTTGACTGAATTAGCTCCACATTGTATTGATGTGGCGCTTAGGGACACAGTGTGGTGGCCGACTTAGCACCTTTAGGTTAACGGTTGGACTCCATGATCTTGGGAGGTCTCTGCCAATCCAAATGATTCTGTGACTGTAGAAGCAGATAACATTTTCAAAGAATTGTAAGCACACATTCCTTTTTCACTGACTGCAATAAGAGACAGGTTTAGGTATGGCTTGGGAAATCAAGATAACGTTTCTCTGCCCCTTCATGCACCTAGGCAAACTCTGCTGCTCACCAGGTACCAGATCCAGCTCCATAGAGCTGGCAGAGCTTGTTAAATTGGGAGATGTCTCAGATAACAGACCACAGCCCTGAAAAGGGGACTTCCAGAAGAAGTAACTCATTACATATGTCTAAAGAGCTTCCTCACATCTGGCAGCTTGGAGGACAGACCGACACATTGATGTTGTAAAACTCAGCATGTCCAGGTCAGATCTGAACTGACACCTGTGTGCCCGGTTCCTTTCAGAGACATGTCGCAGGTTTCCACATTTGTTGTGTTGCATGAATTGAGTTTGTTAGGTTCAGATTTATGCTAAATGGTTTGATCCTTTGTACCCCCACATAAAAGATGTTTCCCTAGGTGTCAATCCCAAGACCCCTCCTCTACCAGCCCTAACACCCCTACTTTCTCTGGTGTCCCGCAAATCCCAGCCCAAAGGTCTGAAAAGACCCATTGGGACAGGGACGGTGATTGGACAGACCCCCCAAACCACAACACTCCACTTCCCTGATTAGGGGAGCCCCTGCATCACTCAGGTACCCCCTCCCCACAAGTGTACCCTCATTGGTTGTCATTAGCCACACCTTGCCGGTATTTGAGTTGCTGCCAGACACTGCTCTCGGCTCTCTGGTGGGCTGTCCGAGCAGGAGCAGGACCTTGTCACCCCATCCACCCCTCAGGGGACAGTAAACGGCTTGTGACCCCCACCAGTGAGTGCTCCTTCCTTTGCCAGCGTCGCCTGCCTTCGTGAGATCCAGGCAAGGATGCACAAGGCGCCTGTCCGCACTCTTGGTACGGGATACCCGGAGCGGCGGGGTGGTGCCCTTGCTGATCGCCCCGCCCCAGAGCTAGCCGGGGCACAGCTGACCACCGCAGTGCTCAGTGGGGCCAGGCGGCACACATTCTGTTGTGACTTTTTAATAATATTTTTTCTCACAGAAACAAAACCATTGGTGTAGCACAATGTGTGACCTGGAGCAAATTCCTTGGCCATTTCTCTCTTGGTGGGATGAGAAACAATATGAGAGGGAACATAGACACTTGATATAAGGAAAAGCCTTTTTTTCATTATGGGGATAAAAGAGCTGTTTTCACCATGAGGAAAACAGAGCTCTGGAACAGCCCTGCTGTCTCCATTACTGGAGGTTTTCAGGACCCAACCAAAGGCCTGAGCAATCTGGTCTGAGCTCAGACCTGAACCTATTTGAGAAGGAGGCTGGAATACAGGCCTCCTGTAATCCCTCCAAATTATCCTCCTGGATATTATCCCTCCAAAAATCCCTCCTGGATTATCCTATGATAACAGATCATGAATTACTCTAAGAGTGAGCAATCACTCTCATTTTCTCTGCGGAAAATAACAACAAGAAGTATCTTTCAAAACATTATTACTAGACATTTTCTTCCCCAAGTGATGCTTTTTTGCCTTCTTCCAACTGATCACCAAGGAAGCAGTAAAAAATAGCTGCCAAAACAAGATACATAGTTATGCTATCCCTAACACATTTCCATTGTCTTTTGTCCCTAGTCATTCTGCAGTGCCTAACAAACTTCAACAGCTCCATGGAAGCTATTAGGGAGGTAATGAATCCACCAATAATGCTGCCTTGGCAAATACTGATGAGTGCTGTAAATTTTCACTATTAGAAAAGGAAAATATTTTCTTCCCAAGTTCATTCCACTTTCAGAGAGATCAGGGTACAATTTTTTTAAAAGCCTAAAGTTATTTCATAACTAAATCACAAACTAACCAACCAACCAGCCAACCAGCCACTAAAGAAAAGCAAGAAATACTGAAAGCATTTATTTTGGAGATTTGGTTTTTTCCTTTGCTGAAGTGTTCCTTTGGACTTCTTGCAGCAGAAAACCTAGAAACTGGAGAGTTATCAAACAAGCACATACTGTTCACTAGTCTCTTCCAAGGGATGTGCTAAAGCCAATACATACATAAAGGACTTTTATTTCCATTGTTTACTTTCTTTCACATACATCACACTACTGGATAATGGAGTAAAAGTAGAGCACCCATGTACAGTTGTCTCCATCAGCCCTTATCTCACAACTGAAGCAAAGCTCTTTGTACATAAGCTTCCAACCCAGAGAATGTGCGTCCAAGTTTTGTGTTCCAGGGTAACCACTAGGGCATACTCCACCCAAAATGTTTGGATGTTGTGCTGAGCTGGGCCCTGATACTCTTGACTGTGCACAGGAAAAACTCATTACTACACACCAGCAAGCACAGACTGCATTTCACAAGGGCACGTTTTACGGGATCCAGAACAAAATATTGAAGTAGGAATCTTCTGGAGTTAAACCCTTTGCAGAAGCCCTGTCCCCTGAACTATTCAATAAACATAATCCCCTTTCATCTTAAATGCTCATAAAGATGCCATTTCCAGTCCAATGCAAGGGGAAATCCCAGCTGCACTAAGGTGACTGCAGTGATTATGGTGTGGTTTCCATTTCACCCTCCACATTCACCTCATTTCTGCTCAGCCCCAAGGCAGAGGTACCCACAGAAACACAAGCACAGCCCTCTCTGCTCTAATCCATAAATCCTCTTTGGATGGGATGGGACAACTCTTACAGGTTCTCATGTGATGTTGAAAGAATAGAAGTGTTTCCTGCAGGGTAACAGATGAGGTCTCCCACAGGAGAGGGCCAGCACTAGAGTGACCCACATGGTACAACACCCTGATGAGTTGCAAGTTCCTCTGTGAAATTCCCATCCCCACTGTCCCAAAAGTATCAGTGTTACACACTCAGCTTTGAAGATCTGCCTCAGGAAAGAGGCTGTCTGTCAATGTTTTTTTTTTCCCCCTCTATAGAAGACGGCGATTGCAGCAAATGCACATTTTCCACAGATTAAATACTCTATGAACAGCCCAGTTAGATAACAGAATGCTTTGGGCTGGAATGAATGTTAAGGATCATCTGGTTCCAAACCCCCAGCCATGGACAGGGACAACTTTCACTAGATCAGGCTGCTTAAAGCCCCATCCAGCCTGGCCTTGAACATTTCCAGGGACAGGGCACCCACAACATCCAGGTACAGGACATCCTCTTGCAGTGCCTCACCAGCCTCACAATAAGGAATTTCCTCCTAACATTTAATCTAAATCTCCCCTCTTTTAGATTATATTTTTTTAGCTATTCCTCACCAGAACCACGTTCTTTATACAAAGGTGGAAGCTGCCTAATGCTACCTCAGTTATCTGCAGTTGAATACAATGGATATTTGATAACACCTGTATTTTCTTTAATGAAAAGAGAATGTCTACAGACATAACTGGAAAACTAAACCTAAACTTGATCTTTTAGGGGAAATTCCCCAAACATGTTCTTCTTTTAGAAGAGGAACAAGAAGAGCTTAAGTAATGCTACACTTGATTTACTTCTTGGTTGGTAAGAAAAATGTTTGGCATTCAAGTAGGCATTCTTCTTCCCATCTCTTCTGCATGCAATAACTCAAATGTTCAGACTTCATAGCATCTACTTAATAAAAATCTTCCCTATGTGGGTTTACTGCATTCATATTAAAATGATAAGTAAGACACAGGAGAAATTTCAGCCCTGAAAATAGGTTAGCAAGAAGTTATCTTTGCTTATATGCCTTCCCAAGCAAAAAGAATATTAGAGATGAACAGTATTTGCAAACATAATTATCATATAAAACTAAGAATACTCCCAAGAGGCAATTTATGCTCTAAAAGTACTCTCTCTTCCTGAAGTAGCATCTCACAAACTCTGAACCACAGTGTAAAAGTGCCTGTTTCTCTTATCTGATCAGAAATGCTCCAGAATATAACTTATCTGGTCAAGATGCCCTCACATACCTGAAATGCAGCTGCATGGTCTCAGCAATTCAATTTGCATGAATCACAAACAGATTTATGTGTTGCTGGATGAGTAAAGTACTTATGGTTTCTGACTAACTTAAATAATTTTTGCCAAGTTTGATCTAAATTCAGTATGCCCCAAAAAAACCCCAAACCCAACAGAGAGAAACTTTAAAGAAAACATCTGAGGTAATCTGAAGGAAGCTTACAAGAGTCAGGTTCTTTACAGTGAAATGACATAACTTACCAAAATTTAGCTAAATTGAGGGGGTGTGTGTTAAACCCTCCCTTTACAAGGAGCTGAAACACTATTTAGGCTTTCTCTCCTTCCTATTTATTTTATTGAAGGGAAAAAAGGAAGGAATAAAATAGACAGGGCTACCCTGCCACCTTTCTCCAAGCAGTTAGTTATAATTTTCTTTTATTCAGTCATGAGACTGAAAAACCAATACCACAAAATTTCTTCCAAAGCATCAAAAAACTCCTAACTTCACTTTGAGATCATTGCTCAGCTTAAGTTAATGGGGCAATGACAGAGACATCACCTTGTTCTTCTGGGTAACCTCATCCACACACCTCCCACTGTGCTTCATCACTTTATCACCAAGTCATGCTGACTCTCTGAAACTACTGCTTAAGAAAAGGTGCATTATATGTTCTTCTACCTAATTCTGCATTCAAGGATTTTACAGCAAATCATACCAAAATCTCCTACCCAATTGTTTACATGTTAAAAAAAAAAGTTACATGTGCAACAGAGACAGTGAAACAACTGATCTGCTGAAGTCTGTGAGAATCCATAAAATCAGAGGGTTTTGGGAAAGTTGTAAAAGACAGGCTTCGGAGACAGTAGAACTGCAATTAGAGCTAAGTAGTGGTTATAAGATAGATTAACAGAAAAGTTAGATGAGATGTAGAGAAAAAGCCTGTGTATTAACGCTTGTTTAGAATAACTTCTTAAGCTACAGAAAAGTGTATCTAGCAAGATATTAGGAAGGTCTAAGCTTAATAATGGATCTCTGTGCACTATGTTTTAAGGCTTACAAGTAAGTATTGTATTCTAAATGAGTGAGCATTGTTTTAACCAAAGGTATGTGTGCTTATAGTGGTTAGATGGAATTACTGTCAATATGCTTTTGCTTTGTGGATTAGTCAAAAACCTTATAAAGTAAGTTGTAACATTAAGTTCTCTGTCT
>WEZZ01013070.1:86747-97270 GCA_013400585.1 Chloropsis cyanopogon
GTGAGCTGATGGCACCTTCCCATTGTCATAAGCATGTAATGAGGCTGATGCTGGAAAATAAAACAGCTCGAGACGCGTTCCACAGTAGTCCCGTCCTGTTCGTGATTTGTACATAGGCCCTGGCCAGTGATAAAGTCTGTCAGGAAAAAAGAATGGGTTGGTGATTACCTGTTTCCAGGGGGAAAGAGAGAAAGAGAGAGAGACAGAGAGAAAGAGACAGAGAGAAAGAGACAGAGAGAAAGAAAGGGAGAGACAGAAAGGGAGAGACAGAAAGGGAGAGACAGAAAGGGAGAGACAGAAAGGGAGAGAGACAGGGAGAGAGACAAAAAGAGAGNGAAACAGACAGAGAGAAAGAGAGAAACAGACAGAGAGAAACAGACAGAGAGAAAGAGAGTAAAAAACCTCAGTGGTCAGGCTTGATTTTTCAAAAAGCAGATCTTGATCAGGAGCCTGAAGTAAAACTAAAACACCCCTCATGGCTCTCTACAGCTTCCTGAGGAGGGGAAGTGCAGAGGGAGATGCTCAGCCTTTCTCCCTGCTAACCATGGGAATGGTTCAAAGCTGCAGCAGGGGAGGTTCGGACTGGACATTTGGAGGTATCTCCTTACCAAACTTTGGAACAGACTTCCTAGAGGTGGACAGTGTTCCATGTCTGTCAGTGTGTAAAAGGCATTTGGTCAATGGCCTAATAATATGCTTTAACTTTTGCCCTGAAGTGGTCAGGCAGCTGGGCAAGATGATACCTCCCAAACTCAGTCTAGTCTAGTTTATTCTATTAATAATAAAATAATAGTAGTATAATAAAATTAAGTAATAATAGTAAAATTCTAATGAAAGGCTGCCCTGAATATGAATGGCAAGAGGAACCGGGTTAGACATCTGGGAACACTGCTTTGAAGGACAGAAAAAGATAGAATTTGTATTCCTGCAGTGGTTGCTGGTCAGTTGAAATCCTTCACTGCTCTGAAACACCAAGTTTCTGTTTCTGATAATGTTTTCAGATTGCTTTGGATGAGAAAAATTATTTTACCCCATGCAAACAAACATTAAGCAAGTGGAACTGAAGCAATATATTACATGTCAGAATAAGTTACTAAAAAACCCCAAGCAACCAAAAAACCACCCCATCAAATTCTGACAACATTTTATGAAATTTGTGCCTTTTAGAGGTGATCCTCATTTTCCATGAAACATACCCAAAATTGTCTTTGACTAGTGGAGGAATTTATGAATTTAACAGGGGAAAAACTTTGGTTTTCCACTGAATCTGAGTAAGCTAAATCATTCTATAAGGAAAGTTTTCCTACTGTGCAAACAAGAGGATACTGATTGGGCAAGGTTTAGCACAGACTAAGCAGCAACAGCTGTCAGTATCCTTCACCACCACAAGTACAGGACTGTTATGTGAGAGGTGACACCAATGCAAAACTTCAACTTGGAGTCACTCACAGTAGTCTCAGGGGACAGAGACAGAAATTTGATGCAAAAACAGTTACCATGTGTTGGTTTCCCAGTAGGAAACTTCTCAGGCTTCTCTCAGAGTTTGACAAAGCTGAGAAACAAAAGCCAGATAGATCAGGGCTTCTGACATCATCTGGAAAAAGCTCAATATCTTACACATTTCTTTACAGTAACAAATTGTCTTGTAGAATTTGATTAGGGATTGCTGTACATGCAGCCTACCATGTCAAGGCAAGGAAAAATCAGACTCTCAGTTACTTAATCCCAAGCTCCCTGAATTCAAAGGAAAACTCTCATGGACCAGTAGATTGTGGAGGATGCTCCAGGGTCTGGCTTTGGCCAGATGTTGATTTTTGAAGTGCTACATTTGCTGGTGCAGAGACTTCCTTCTCAGTTTTGGTAAGGGGCATTTATTTCCCTTTGCTACTAAGCCACTCTGAGCTCTGGATAACCCAAAACTCAACTCTTACCCAAAACCCCTGTGAAGCCTTGGGATCACAGCATCCTTTGCAGCTGAAACATACTGTATTTTTGTATGTAGAAAACACACATCTTCTGCAGGGGCTTAACATTTTTAAAGAGAAATCTCCAATAGTTTGAAAGGTCTCTGGGAGCTCTTTCCTTTTTAATTTAGAAAGGTGGTGTTTGGCTGACACTGGCAAGCAAACTCATATTTATGAAGTGCCCTCTCAGTGTCCCGTGAAATTTGCCATTTCCTTCCATGACAGTCAGCACTATCCATCAGGAGAAGACAATCCCCTGGGACAGGAGACCCGAGCCCCTGCTTGGTGCTGCTCTCCTCTGCACACAGATGTGTGCACGTTCCCCAGCTCCAACAGTCACGGCCGCCTTTTGGCAGAGAACTGCAGCAGCTGCACATCTGCAGAGGGGAAAAGCTTTCAGCAAAAACTAGAGGGGGACCTCATCCTCCCCCTGCCTGCAAAGCAAGCTCAGCATTTGTTCCTCTCCAGATGACACCCCCGTTAATCATTCACACATGCATGCCTATCCACAATGCTTCCAAAATACCAGGCCTGTGACAGCATCTCACCTGAACTGCTCACAGTAACTGGGCTTATCAGCAAGTGCTTGNTACAGCTTCCTGAGGAGGGGAAGTGCAGAGGGAGATGCTCAGCCTTTCTCCCTGCTAACCATGGGAATGGTTCAAAGCTGCAGCAAGGGAGGTTCGGACTGGACATTTGGAGGTATTTCCTTACCAAACTTTAGAACAGACTTCCTAGAGGTGGACAGTGTTCCATGTCTGTCAGTGTGTAAAAGGCATTTGGTCAATGGCCTAATAATATGCTTTAACTTTTGCCCTGAAGTGGTCAGGCAGCTGGGCAAGATGATACCTCCCAAACTCAGTCTAGTCTAGTTTATTCTATTAATAATAAAATAATAGTAGTATAATAAAATTAAGTAATAATAGTAAAATTCTAATGAAAGGCTGCCCTGAATATGAATGGCAAGAGGAACCGGGTTAGACATCTGGGAACACTGCTTTGAAGGACAGAAAAAGATAGAATTTGTATTCCTGCAGTGGTTGCTGGTCAGTTGAAATCCTTCACTGCTCTGAAACACCAAGTTTCTGTTTCTGATAATGTTTTCAGATTGCTTTGGATGAGAAAAATTATTTTACCCCATGCAAACAAACATTAAGCAAGTGGAACTGAAGCAATATATTACATGTCAGAATAAGTTACTAAAAAACCCCAAGCAACCAAAAAACCACCCCATCAAATTCTGACAACATTTTATGAAATTTGTGCCTTTTAGAGGTGATCCTCATTTTCCATGAAACATACCCAAAATTGTCTTTGACTAGTGGAGGAATTTATGAATTTAACAGGGGAAAAACTTTGGTTTTCCACTGAATCTGAGTAAGCTAAATCATTCTATAAGGAAAGTTTTCCTACTGTGCAAACAAGAGGATACTGATTGGGCAAGGTTTAGCACAGACTAAGCAGCAACAGCTGTCAGTATCCTTCACCACCACAAGTACAGGACTGTTATGTGAGAGGTGACACCAATGCAAAACTTCAACTTGGAGTCACTCACAGTAGTCTCAGGGGACAGAGACAGAAATTTGATGCAAAAACAGTTACCATGTGTTGTTTCCCAGTAGGAAACTTCTCAGGCTTCTCTCAGAGTTTGACAAAGCTGAGAAACAAAAGCCAGATAGATCAGGGCTTCTGACATCATCTGGAAAAAGCTCAATACCTTACACATTTCTTTACAGTAACAAATTGTCTTGTAGAATTTGATTAGGGATTGCTGTACATGCAGCCTACCATGTCAAGGCAAGGAAAAATCAGACTCTCAGTTACTTAATCCCAAGCTCCCTGAATTCAAAGGAAAACTCTCATGGACCAGTAGATTGTGGAGGATGCTCCAGGGTCTGGCTTTGGCCAGATGTTGATTTTTGAAGTGCTACATTTGCTGGTGCAGAGACTTCCTTCTCAGTTTTGGTAAGGGGCATTTATTTCCCTTTGCTACTAAGCCACTCCGAGCTCTGGATAACCCAAAACTCCTGTGAAGCCTTGGGATCACAGCATCCTTTGCAGCTGAAACATACTGTATTTTTGTATGTAGAAAACACACATCTTCTGCAGGGGCTTAACATTTTTAAAGAGAAATCTCCAATAGTTTGAAAGGTCTCTGGGAGCTCTTTCCTTTTTAATTTAGAAAGGTGGTGTTTGGCTGACACTGGCAAGCAAACTCATATTTATGAAGTGCCCTCTCAGTGTCCCGTGAAATTTGCCATTTCCTTCCATGACAGTCAGCACTATCCATCAGGAGAAGACAATCCCCTGGGACAGGAGACCCGAGCCCCTGCTTGGTGCTGCTCTCCTCTGCACACAGATGTGTGCACGTTCCCCAGCTCCAACAGTCACGGCCGCCTTTTGGCAGAGAACTGCAGCAGCTGCACATCTGCAGAGGGGAAAAGCTTTCAGCAAAAACTAGAGGGGGACCTCATCCTCCCCCTGCCTGCAAAGCAAGCTCAGCATTTGTTCCTCTCCAGATGACACCCCCGTTAATCATTCACACATGCATGCCTATCCACAATGCTTCCAAAATACCAGGCCTGTGACAGCATCTCACCTGAACTGCTCACAGTAACTGGGCTTATCAGCAAGTGCTTGGCAAGAGGCCTTGCAGGAAAAGAAGAGAAAATCCATGTTCAAGGGCGCTGCTAATACAAAATGATTCTACAGAATACAAGTGGGCGAGTGAGAGACCACTTGTGATGAGAACACCTAAGCACATGCTTGATTTTAAGTCTATGCTGAAAGCATATCACTGTCTTCCATCGGACTGTGTGAAGTCCAGTTCCAAACTTCCCAGAGCAGGAATGATGCACTGCACTTGGAGCCAAAGCACTCGGATGGGTGGATTTAAGCATGCGCCATGACCTACATCTCTGCCTAAACGGTTTGCCAGACTGGGGGCAAAGTACAGAATATTCAAATGCAGCAGGATCACAGAAACACATCACCCCTTTTATTCCCAAAGGGAAATCTAATTAAAGCACAGAGCATCTAGCCATTTAAAGTTATTCTGGTTATAAAGAAACAGCAAGTCTTGCTCCCTGAAGCAGTCTCTCCAGTGGCTTGCCAGAGTCCCCAATAAGTTTCTTGAAACACAACTTATGTGCCTGAACTTGGTCAGGAGCCATATGCTCTCTGGGATCTGTAGGATCAGGAGTCTCAAGGTCTGGCAGGGTCTCATCCAGAACTCTTTTAACCACTTCCAAGTGAGGTGGCACCTTTCCCCACTCAAGTTGCCCCTAACCATGATCAGTTCTTGACATTTTAAGTGTCTGGGCCAGATTTTCAAACAAGATTAGAGCAAAGCTTCTGTGAGTGCTTCTCTAGGACCAGCTTTTCTGCCAGGCACAGTCTCCTGCACAGATATCCTACCAAGGCAAAACCTTTCCAAGGAAGGTCAGCACCCACATGCTGAACTGTCCAGCCAATCTGATTATTACCATGATGCCTGATGAGGAGATGGGCATCGGGAAGTACAGCTGCCAGCACCTCCTGGCAGAGCCTATCTTTACCCTAGGCTCCATCCAGATCAACAGCTCTCTGCTGTACATATTCTAGAGGGAATGAGAGCAGTGGAACAAACCTCCACCAGCATTAGCAATGTTATTTTATAGAGGAGGCAAGACTGGCCACAGTTAAAGGATGCCACACTTGAGAACAAAGCAGTGCTCCTACAATGGCTCACACGGCAGCACCTGCCTTATTAGTGGCACAGCACCAGTAGCAGCAAGCCCCAGAGCCCACTTCAGGCTCAGAGAGGGCTGAACCACAGCTGGCTTACCTGTCTAGCTTTCTTCCTTCTGCCTTTTACTCTGATCTTCCATCACACATCCCAAAATGGTCCAGGCCCCTTACTCATGCTTCTAGATGAGATCTTGTCAGCACTGCACATGGAGCCAACTGCATGAAGAGCCCAGGGGATGGCCAGAGCCATCTGTTACAGGCTTTTCTCTCTGTGAGTTGGTGTTTTTATTTTAACTCCCTCTGCTTCTGGGCCCCTCTTCATCTCTCGCTCCTCCCATCTCCCTCTCTCTGCTAATGAGGACAGAGTTTCCATCCTGGCCCTGGGCCAGCACATGTATGGACAAAGGCAGAGCTCAGGAAAAGCCATCTTCTGCTCCCTTTCATCACGTAAACACTGCCAGTTCCCAGCCCAGGAGCACAGGGCTGAGCCAGAGCTCTGCCTGCAGTGTAGGGGGACTGAGGAGCAGCAACTCCTGCCCAGGCTGGACACGGCAGCTTGGCTGCAGTGCAAACATCTCCCCTCCCGGCCCTCCTGCTCCCAGTGAGCAGCTTGAGCCTTTAGCCCAGCCAAGGAATTGCTTGGTAGAGGGCAGACACAGATACATCTCACATTCAGCAAAGGCCATGTGTAACAGCACATGCAGCCAAGCCAAATTCCTGTTTCTGCCAGCCATTAAAAACAAGAAAACCATGAGACCCCAAGCAAACCTGACTGGCAGTGCCCCAGCACTGGGATGACAATCTTGCCCTAAGAAGGCCTCAGAGATGTACTAGCTCCTAACAAGTTTAGTCAGTAAAAACTGACCTTAAATCACCACTTACTCTTGCATCTTGCTTTGCTAAAGCCCTGAAAGTAACAGTATGCGAGCTGCAGCTGGTTTCCCCAACCTGGGGAGGGGAAAAAGCACTGACGCCAAGAATGAAGATTATACCAGTACTCACAGCATTCATTCCAGCAGGACATAACTCTTTCAAGCCTCTGCCCTTCCAACTATGCTTGACTTCCTTCAGCTTTACCATGGGAGTAGTACTACTTTCAAAAAAGACAGAAATTATGTCCTCAATACATGTTATCTTCATTAAAGAAAGGAGCCACAGTGTTTCAAACTTCTTGTAAGGAAGATTTCCCATGAAACCCCCTTTTGGGGTTTTTGTTGCACACACACAGCAACCCACATTTGCTCAGCAAATGTTTAGGCAATGTATTTACCTCAGAGCAGTACAAACTCAGGGGGTCTCAGCACAGGATCACCCCAGCCATCACGCCAGCATTATCCCAAGAACACAGTCTCTGTGAGCAGCTCCACGGGTGACGGGCTGGAACCACATCACAGGGTTCAGAGCTGCTCAGAGCTGTCTCAGCACAGCAGGGACTGGACCATCATGACGGCAGGTGTCTTGCTGCCATGAGTTCCCACAGAGCTCCCAGCTCACTGAAAGACAAACTGGTGAAGACTCATACGAGTGACGGGTAAGTATCCACTGCTGTCATCAGGAAAGGCCTGGGGAATTCTGACTGTCACCTCATCAGTCCCATGTCCACAGACACAGAGCACCTTGACCCAGTTGGGTGGTGAACCATGTAAAGGCTGGGAGAGATCTTGAACAGGACCAACCTATAGGACTTTAACTATTTATTTATTTATGTAAGACAGAATTGATGCCTTTTAGTGCTTTATATAAGGAAACCTTGAACTGCAACTCAGCCTGCTCTGTGCTAAGCTTCCAACAAAGGACACAGGCCTTGGCTGAAATCCCAGGATGCAGAGGGCAGAGACTCCAGGGACTCTAGGTTGTCTTAGGCACCCACTCCAAGGTCACCCAAGGCCCCTGCAGAAGCTACATTTCAAATGCACAGCCTTCACAAAGCTGGGACTTCAGTCAATGGTCACCTTGACTAAAACCTGGGCTGAAGCCACCCCCAAACACCGTGCATTTCCTCACATTTCAGCTTTTGCTTCAACTTCCAGGAGCTGATAAAGCATCTCCAAGGTGAAGACCAGAAAAAAAATCCCATAAGCAAGATCAATGTACAATTGCCCTTTCCACTGCACTTCAGAACTACAGTCAAGAAAACACTGTCTCTTTTCCTGCTTTGTGCTGTACAACACTGCTCGCAGGTAACTCAGATACAATGTTATTTGAGCTGTATCTAAGCAAAGCCAGGATCACTCACTTACTGTCAGGACTTGAATGAAACAAGGAATTTCTTTCCAGCTCCATCCAATTCCCTCCTTCCCTCTGGAGAGTCTTCTCAGCCTGTAAGGAACTGCTATGCAAGTGCATTAAAAGTCCTTTTTCAGCATTTCTTTCATAGTAGAGGCCTCTTCCAGCCAGCCCTTGGGATCCTGCCAACAGACATATCAGCCACTAGTAGTTAAATCCTTCAGCTAAAAAATGCTTCCCTAAAGAGCTTACACCCCAGTTCTGAAGGCCTAAGATCCTCACAATTAACCAGTTTCAACATGAGTTTAAGAGAGGTTCTTCCCCACTCTCATGGGCTTCATGGTGCACTGCACAGCCTTTTCTCCCCTTGGTGTGGCCTCCACTTAGGAAGGAGCAGCTTCCACACAGTTCCAGTCAGGAAATAAATGTCAGGTGTTACAAAAGGAAGGGAGAACCAGCTGCTTTGAATGATGCATTCAGGGGATCCAAAAGAACATGGCACTTATCAGACACTTCTGAAATGCCCAGCATCTCTCCGTCTTTAAGAGACTGGCTCTGCTGTGTGATGATTTCATTGGCAAGTTTCTTAAACTTGGAACTGAGTATTGAGCTTGCTTCTGGTCCTCCCAGGGTGCCTGGCAAAACAGAGATTTGAAGTCCTGTCCATATGAATTAGTTGTCATGGCTGATATTAAGAATAACTCATTGGAAAAGCTACTCCTGGATTAAGATAATGTCTGAAGCACAGCTTACAGGGTCTTTATTTATTATCTCCTTGTCAAAATGAACATTTCTAACATGTAAATACACCAGCCATGGGAGAAAGACAAACTTATTGTAAGTGTCTGACAAAGGACCTAAATGCTCTTCTTGTTTCTGGAGAACAGAAAGCACACACAGAGGTTGTCTTTGCAGCCAAAATGTCCTAAAAGCTTTCCCAAGGCAGCAAGCTGGGGGCAGTACCAAAAGCAGCACTTTGGGACACTCCACTTGTGGTCCACAAGGAACACTGCACTAGCCGATGAACAGGGAGTATCTCCTGTGTGGACTGCTAGGACATGGATATGCCAAAGGCCAGCCCAGGCTCCAGTGCACAACCTTCTCACCCACGCAGGCAGAGAGTGGTCCCAGCAGAGCCATAAATCTTTACTCTGCTTTTTACATCCCCAGCCACTCCAGCGCCCTTTGTTTTCGGTGCTTTCTCTTCCGTTTCTCAAAAAGGCGCCTTATTACCCTGGGAAATCCTGTGGCTTTCCTCTCATTTCCATACTTAGCGTTTTCAGTTGCTTCCAAGCCTGACCCAACACAGTAGTTATCCATTTTCATAGGCTGAAACACTGCCTGGATTATTTTAAAAACCCAAACAACAACCAAACAAAACCCTCCAGCCCAACATGCACCAAAGCCCACAAACACTACCCCAATGACAACAATTCAGAGCACAACACAAGGGTGAAGGAAATGCATTCCTTTCCTCTGCCAGGATGCAATAACAACTCCCTTTTTGGTGGTTCAGAAAACAGGGCCAGTACACATTATTGGACCTCACTACCGCACATCAAGAACCAGTGGTCAGTAAGGTGGCAGCCAACACAGAGAACAGCTTTTTAATCCACCACCACCAGCAGCTCCCCTCACAGTAGCAAATAAAAGCCCCATGGTCATCTCTATCCTCCCAGCTGAATTCCAGGCTGGAGATGCTCTTCTCCAAAAGCAACAAACTTAAACTACTACTTAAATGGCAACAGCAAAGATCGCTGGGAATACCTCAGGGTCAGGAACAACTTGCTGACCTGTCTTGGAAATAAGCTGTATTCCTGTAAAAAGCAGAATTAAGAGCCCATGTTCAGCACTTAGTCCCTGCACCTGTGAGGAGGCTCCAGTGGAGATCCAAGCAGCCAGAAAGCCTCAATCCACCATGGTCATCATTTTTCCAGCACCAAGCATCAAGGGACATGCTTATTGGACACTCAAAAAGCCCATCCTCTGAAAGTGTCCCAAATACACTTGGCATAGTTTTACCTCCCAGTTTGCATTTGACACTTTGGGAACACAGGAGCAGCCAGCTGTGACTTCTCCCTTGCTGCCTTCCCAAACAACGTTCCCCCCCACCAACTCCATCTCTAACCCATTAGCGCCCATCATCCCTGGGTACAAGAGCGGGAAGGCAAGAAATCGTTTTTCCCCCCAGGACAGGTGAATACTCCCACCGATCCCCACCGGGAGTCAGAAATACCATCCTTATAAGCCGCAGGCTGCACACAACTGTAGGCGCTCCTTCCAGCCGAGGGCAAAGTGAGAGGAAAGCAGGCTACCCAGAGCAGAGAGAGAGAAGGGCTAATAACACACGGGGATTCAGGGTTTTGCCGAACCGAGAACTCCGGCTGTTTGCTCCAGCAGGGCGCGGGCTTCCCCCAAAGAATGTGCTTAGCGTTTCCTCCTCTGTTTTGTGCTGGAGACCGAGGCAGGGCTGAGTTCACTCAGGGGCCCCGCGGTGGGTGGCGGGGCTGCCGCTGCTCCTCCGTCCCACCGCTCCCGCCCGCTCGGCTCGGCTTTTCAGCAGCTGCCCAGGTCCCCTCGGCCCCTCTCCCCCCGGCCGAGCAC
>WEZZ01013070.1:99066-120457 GCA_013400585.1 Chloropsis cyanopogon
CTGCGGGCTCCTGCTGCGCTTCGGGCCGCTGCTGCTGCTCTACCCTCTGGGCCGCCTGTGGCCCGGCATGGGTGTGCGCTGGCTGCGGCTGCTGCGCAGAGCGGCCGAGGCCGCCGGCCCCACGTGTGTCAAGCTGGGCCAGTGGGCCAGCACCCGCAGGGACCTCTTCTCGGAGGCCTTCTGTGATGAGTTTTCCAAGCTGCACGTGGAGGTGAGCCCGCACCCCTGGGGCCACACCGACGAGCTCCTGAGGAAGGCCTTCGGTGAGGACTGGACGGGCATCCTCAAGTTCCCGAGCCGGAAGCCGGTCGGCTCGGGCTGCGTTGCCCAGGTGTATAAAGCCTACGCTGACCTCGCTGCTGTTGGCGGCTCCCGGGCCAAGGAGCTGGAGCAGCGCTCGGAGCTCAGGTCCGCCTTTGAAGCGTGGGAAGTGTCAGGCTTTAGAGGCCTCCTCGGGTGGCTGAGAAGGAGGAAGAACAAGGAGATACGGGATGAGAGGAGCAGGGAGGAAATGAGTTCTGCCGACTGCTCCCAGGGGAGTCCCGTGAGTAGGATGTCCCTTATAGAGCAGAGGGCCAAGCCACTCCTGAACGCAAATCCGTCATCAGCCAGACATCTCGTGCCTGTAGCCATTAAAGTAAGTCATATGCCAGAATGGTAGATGTATGAAAATGGAGCATGCTGGAGGAGGCCCAGCAGATTTTAACTCCTGTGGAGTGGAGTAGCTGGCTAGGGCCAGGTAGAACAAGAAGGGATGCTGTCTCTCTTAGTGTCCTTTCTCAGTTCCAGCCAGCCACAGTTCACACTTGCAGTGGCCCCAGCTCTTCCCAGACAGAGAGCTCAAGATTTGACATGGCATTTGGCTACAAGGAATGCCTCCAAGGGCCCAATTTACACTAAAAGAATTAGTATTAAGGTTGGTTGCACCTTCCAGACAGCAAACTTCCTTCTCTGCTCACATGAAGAAATCTGGAACATAAGTGCATTCCAGCAAAGTTTATTTAAAGAAACCTTATATTTGAGCAGCTTCAAATACTAATAAGGGACAGGGCAAGACTGAAAGTGGTGGAAAATGTCTTTTGGTGAGACTGTAGTCTCCCTCATAGATACACTGAATTTGACGATGATAAAATGTTTCTCTATAACCTAATCCATGGCAAAAGGTGAATTCTTCTGAGGACTAGCAAAGGAAGCTGGTTGCCTCCCATTTTAATAAACTGGGTTCTGTACATTTGAAATGTATCACTTGAGCTCATTGAAATGGAGTGTCTGGGGGGTTGATGTTGCCACTGGTCATTCTTGTGCAGGTCCTGCATCCTGGGCTGGTCAACCAAGTCCAGATGGATCTGTTTCTTATGAAGATGGGCAGCCACATCATTGGACTTCTCCCTGGGTTCAAGTGGCTCAGTTTGACTGAGATCGTGGAGGAGTTTGAGAAGCTTATGATGCAGCAGGTATGTGCCAGGCCATGGTCCCCCTGCTGAAACAAAACTGCCCTTTGTCTTGCTACTGGCTGGCTCTAACTCTGTTCACACCACTACATTTTAAATGGTTAGATGAAGGCTGGCTTGTTCTTTACTTCTGTTCTTTAGTCTAATCAAATCACGTAACATTACTGTAGGAAAGCTTATATTCTCACAAAGTAGCAAAGCAATGAAAAAACAGTCTTGATTAGATCTAAAATTATTTTTTAGACTTTGAAAATAATGTTTAGAATTTGAATATGTTTTCTAGTGGACAGCCTGAACAGCTAGCTAGGCATAGTCACAGTCCTTTTTGCAGCATTGTGAAAGGTGAACACTGGTGTGACACCTCTCCTTAGGAAAGAATCTCTCCAAGCTAATAATCAGGCATGTGGGTTTTTTCCTGTAATTCTACATATATGTTTGCAGTCTGTACTCACTAGTCATGTTTGTTAGCACTGAGATATATAGATAGATGTGTATATATATATATAGGCATAAATAATGTTTTCACAGAAGTTATTAGCACATTCTACTTTGTATTATCATCAGACTCACAGTGTCAGTAAAATTTTGCAAACAGATCTGAAAACATCCTGATTTACTAATGTCTTCTTAAGACACAGTCCTAAAACATTGCTACTATCAAACTTACAAAGATCTCACTGCAGACTTACTTAGGCTTGTGTTTCTGTAAAATGAGCCATTATCTGCTAATTTCATTTTTGCATCTAGATTGCAGAGTCTGAAGTCTGTAACAAGCTTTTTAAAACCTCAATTATTTTCTACAATTGCAAAACCTCTACACAGTAAATCCATGCTGGGAACTGTTGACTGTAGTCGGATGTGACTTGAGGTCATTCGTACCACTTTGGCAGAGCTTGGGTGAATGTACAGAAGATTGAGGGTCAGGAGAACATCTGGTAGGCTCATAGTAGCTTTTTCCCTGTGAATGAATAGGAAGTATTCCTGGGATATTCCCCACTGCCAGACAAGGGAGGTGAGGCAGTACTCTTTGAGCAGGAGCAGACAGTAGGAGAGATGCCCTTGTGTGAAGACACTGGATCACTGGAGAAACAGGACCCGGACTTGGCATAGTGGATTATTTTGTATGCATTACATTAAATTTCTTCCTGCTACGGCTGCCTCTCTGTCAAGTGAGGCTGGGGCTGCAGTTCTTCTGTCTGTCTGCCTTGCTATTTGGACAGCACGCTTCGGTTCAGGATAGGATTCAGTTTAGGATCTTGTTGTATTTTTGAATATAACATGGTCCTGGTCTGTTTTGAGACACCATGCCTCTAATAAGGCACCCATATTTCAAAGGCTGGGACCTGGCTGCAGACCATCCATTACCCAGTCTGCTCCTCTTCCATCAGGGAGGTTATGAGCTTGTAAAGAGCACCACTGTTACTTTGTTACCATTCTGGCTTTCTGACTAGTTTTGTTGGTATTGACTATTGCAACTCACACAGGATCCTGAAGATCTAATCCTAGTTGAAGCTAATTTCCAACCTGCATTTCTATTTCTCCCTCGAGATTGACTTACGCTACGAAGCCAGAAATCTGGAGCGCTTCCAAAAAAATTTTCTAGATGTCGATTTTGTGAAGTTTCCAACTCCCCTTTGGCCCTTGGTAACGGCAGATGTTCTGGTGGAAACGTTTGAGGTAAGAATTGCAGGGTCTGGGTGCGATGGTAGTAGTGAGAAAGCCCCAAGGAGACTGTGGCAAGGAGGTGTTTCTTTTTGAGAAGGAGGGATCAGAGGCAGAAGGATGCTTTTTTCTTATTTCCTTAAGGAGATTGATGTCCTTCCTTAGTGTCTGTTCCACTCTTTTTGTTTGCAAGTAGTGCATCCCTGAAGACAGGTTGCAGACAGCTCCATACAGAAGTGAGCACTTGGCCTGAAAGCAAGCAGACCAGCAGTGGGTCCAGCCACCCTGTGCTTGCCTGTGCTTTGCAAACCAACACCACGCTTCACCTCTCCTCTGTGGTGGGTCAAAGCAAGGAGCTCAGCAATCTGACACCTTCTGTTCCTTGCCTCACTTCCCTTGTGGATGTTTGAGCCACAGACCAAAGCTACTCTCAGGGTTAGTTTTCCTGCATGGGACCCTGGCAAGGATGTTTCTGTCCCTGGAATACCATCTGTCTTTCCAAGGAACAAGCCCTTAGTTCTCTCATGCTCTCCTTCACACTAGGCACAGGCTCTTTCTACCAAGTCCTTTCTAGGGTATTATCACTACCTTCCCCCCACCTTGTGGCACCCAGGTAAAGGTGTGTTTGAAGGTGGGATGCAGGGGGTGTTTGACTCTAGCTCTGTTTCAGGAGAGTGAGCCCATTTCACGCTACCTGCATGTGGAGATTGGCACGGAGCTGCGGCAGAGACTGGCCAGGATGGGCATGGACATGCTGCTAAAGATGGTAGGCGTGTGGCTGGGGCTGCAAGTGAAGGTTGTTTTCCTGCAGAAGCTATTCAGTTTGGATAATAAGACAATGTGGCTAAAGAGAGAACCCATTTGCTTCCTACCTGCACCTGGTTTGGGTAAAGCCTGGGCTGGACACACCCCTGCTTAGGCTCTGACACAGGGCTCTGCCACTGCAGAGGGGCCATCTGCCTGCACACAGTAAGACTGGCCTGTGCACCTCAGTCAGCCTTTGCTTAGGACACCCACTAATCCATTCAATGAATATTCACATGTTGCCCAAGTACCTTGAAGTGCAATGTTATTAGCAAATGTCATGTGCTCTGCAGAGATTGTGGATGTGACTCAGAGGGAAAACAATGAGCTGGTTTCTTCATTTATCAACTCTTCTAAAACTGCCTTTTAGTTAGGGAGAACTAAATCTGGAGTAAAGACAACAAACTGGCCAGGTTCCGCTTCTGGCTATCTAGTTCTTCTGTAGCTGAAATAATCCAAGTAGTCTGGAAAGGAGTGTTGAGAGGGTGGTACAAGTGTCTTGTGAGGGGCTGTGAGAACCAGCAGGGAAGAGTTGCAAAAGCTCCTGACAGTACTGAGTGTGTGGGCAGTGTGTGTCAGATGAAATGCTGCTGCTAACTGCAGCATTGTGCTGGGGCAATAGTGAACCTCCAGTTCTGGCTCAAGGTAGTAGGACAGGCTCTGAAATAGCTTTTACCACTCAGAAAAGCAATGCTGGAACCAGAATAGTTTTATGCTAAGATTGGGTTCAAATTTTAGGAGTAGGAAAGAATTAAAGGGCAAAGAAACAACTTTATGTCTGTAAGTAAAACAAATACTTCTTTCTTGAGTACTCTGCAGTTCTGGTCCCTTGCTGTCCAGGACACTCCATTTCAAGAGCTGTAGTAGAACTAGAAGAGGTGCAGAGGAAGGCAGATAGAATGATTACTCATGTGGGATGGCTTCCATACCAGAATGGTGAAATAATTTGGACCCTTAACTCTGGAAAGCAGAAAGATGAGTAGCTTATGACTGAGATTATGCAGTGATGAGTGCACAAGAATGAACATGGATCTATTGTGTAGGGTTTCTCAATAAGGAGTACATAAAATTAGCAGAAATAATTTTTTCAGGCAACACCAAAACCATGTTTTTCCATGCAGCTCTAATTATTTACATGGCAGTTGAACAAATTCATAGGAGAAATCCATGAAATACAAAGATAATCTCCTTGGGGCAGGAAGTCCTGCAGTCCCAGGTCGCCAGGAGGGTTGGGGGGCGGGGGAAGTACTGTTTGGTTCTTGTCCTCTTGCCAGTCCTTTCTGGTGCTAACTGCTAGCAGAGTCAGAGAAGAGCTACACAGATTTATTTCCTCTTCTCTTCTTTTCCTTACTTTCAATAGAGCTGTAATGTGGGTTGGTGTTCTGCACTAGACAAATGTAACTATTCACTTTACCACTGAATGGCAAATGGCCTATTCTTACTGCATAGAATAAGTGTGCCCCAGTTTAGGGTTAATTGCCAAAGGGCACTGCCATTCCCTGCTGGGACTCCTGGCTGTCCTGCCTGACCTCTAGCAAGCACTGGATCACTTCACACAGCTCTGCTGACTTCCTGAGTACCTGAGCTGGTCTCCAGCAGAAGCCTGGGTGATGCCCCACCACGGGTAATGACACAGAACAGACCACAACCGACCCTCTGCCGTTTGCGTGGGGGCTTTGGTGTGACCAGGTTTGCTTGCAATGAGCCGCTCTCACACTTACCTGTCCTCCAGATCTTTGTTGACAACTTCGTCCACGCTGACCTGCACCCCGGGAACATCCTCGTTCAGGGCGCGGCACGGCCAGAGCGGGCGGTGCAGGGCGCGCGTGACAGCCCGGAGCTGCGCCTGGTGCTGCTGGATGCAGGGATCGTGGCGGAGCTGCAGAGCACCGACAGGCACAACTTCCGTGCCGTCTTCACAGCTGTGGTCCAGGGACAGGTGAGGCCCCTCTTCGCCACGGGGCTGGCAAGCTGAGGCTGGGAAGGGAGATGGCTGCCGAATCCGACGGCCAAAGTGAGAGTTTTCTGTTTTCCCTTAAAATGCTAAGAGGGGCAAGGAGCCTTGCTAGCATCTTGTCCCCATACACAGGGATAAGTTGTTCAGCTACAGCAGGGAGGCTGCCAGAGTGGAGCAATTTCAGGACCCCAGGAACTAGAAGGTGCTAAATGGGAAGTACTGGCTGCCCCTTCCTGCTTAGGAGTACTTCTGCTGCAAGTTAGGACTGCCTGGGAGCCACTGTTACAGAATCTGTCAGATTTTGCTAGAGAAGAGGAGGGAATGAGTTAACATCTTGATCTGCCACATATGTTCCTCTCTGCAGCCTTGCTGCTGGAAGGCCCATATGCCTTCCTCCATTTTGCTGTTGTGTCAGCATCTGTAGGAGAGGAAGGAAAACAGGTGTGTGTGGAGGGGTCTGACTTCTGCTAGGCTCCTCCATGTGAGGGAAACTACATTATCCTCCTGCCCCATTGAAACTCACTGTCAGATGGACTAGAGAACCCAGTGCTGGTGTCTCCTGTTCATTCTGAGAACAAGCATTGTGCTCCTACTTGCCTGTTGCTGTCTCTCAGCTGCAGGGTGAAGGGGTCACTAACACAGCTCAAGAGGGACACATTTTGTCTTGGTCAAAGCATGCCAAAGAATCCATGCTAAACCTGTGTCCAGGCCCATCCTATGCTGCCAGGGGCACTTCTCAGCTACTAAAAGCAAGAACTGCAAGCATCTGATTGCAAGTCACCAGTGATCAGGTTCTGATTGTGCTGTTCAACTTGTTTCTCAGGGGGAGAGGGTGGCAGAGCTGATCCTCCACCATGCCCGTGCCAACCAGTGCCAGGACATCGAGCGCTTCAAGGCTGAGATGGCAGAGCTCATCACCAAGCTCCGGGGGAACACCATTGCCTTGGGCAAGGCAAGTGTACAGTGTCACAGTCCCACCTACCTGCAATTCAGTGCAACTTGGCACTGAAAACTGAAACAAAAAGGCTTTTTGATCAGCTGTTAAATTCTCCTTGTGTATTCCAGCTTCAGGTTGGACATCTCCTCTCGAGTGTCTTCAAACTATTGATGATGCATAAGGTGAGGTCCTGTCCCTGTCTGCCTTTAATAGCTGGAAGTTCATCTGGGGAAGGAGAACTACTGGGACCATGAGGGTCTAACAAGGTGGGGGACTGATTTCTGAAACAAATTGCTAGGAGAGGAACTGCAGGAATGCATCCAAGTGCTGCAGGCATGCTGTTTCTCAGGTGTTACATACACTCTGCCAAGCTCAATTTCTGTTTTGGGGTTTGAGTTTTTTTTTTTTTTTGTTTTTGTTTTTGTTTTTTTTATTGGTCTCAATACTTCATTTACTGGTTGATAATGTTTACTAAAAAGGAGTATTTTTGTAACACATAGTTTTTCCTACCTTTTTTATAGTCCCTTAGACTATAGATACCTCCTTATAACTGATTATTTAGGGGACAAGTTTCCACAGTTGCAAACAACTTTGGAAATCAAAAGACCTATGGTGGCTTGAACTGGGGTTGTCAGCCACAAGGCTGCACAGTCCAACTGGTGGAGTTGCATTATCATTTCAGGTGTGCAAATGCTCTCCCCAGCCTCTTCCCTTCCCTCCCAGCTTAGGCAGAGCTGGTACCTTGGTTGAAGTGGTACAGAGGAAAATAATGAGTCCATTCAGTCTGTTGTGGTTCTAGGTGAAGCTCGAGAGCAATTTTGCTTCCATCATCTTTGCCATCATGGTTCTGGAAGGATTGGGACGTTCACTGGACCCTGAACTGGATATCCTGGAGGCAGCTAGGCCAGTGCTCATCAAAACTGCAGCTTCTGCCCTCAAATAAGACTCCTGAGGCTGCTGCCCTCTCCCTGTGGGGGGGTTACCTGTGCTGCCTGTGAGCTGACACAGAGGAAGCTGAAGGTGAGAAGTCATGGGTACCCCAGGGCTGTGGTGCGTAGTGCTTGCTCTCCACTAATGCTGCCTTCAGTTGTTTCAGCTGAGCACCAGGCATGGGATGATCAGAAGGTCTTTTCCAGAAAGCAGGAAGAATTTGCAATTGGACACTTCCCACTCATTGCACAGTTCTAAGAGCTGATGTGCTCTGGTAGTTTTTAAAAGCATCTTCAAAAATATGTTAATTGATCAAGTCTGTTTTAAAATATATCAGGTTAAATATTTAATTTACTGACTTACTTGCACTGTGGTATGAGAAATGATGTTCTAGCATCACCTAAGCAACACATTCAGGCTGAAAAAAGCCAATAAACCTGTTAGTCTTTTGTACTTTTAACTTCTACTTTTATTGTAGAAGTGTCCTAACATCCTGCATGTAGCGGTCTGCTCTTAGTCATTTTGGATGACAAAACCAGACCATTTTAATTTTTTTCAAACTTCTGTACTCCAGCACATTATGAAAGGAGTTTGGATTACAAACAGCATAACAAAATATTTACCTATTGTAATTCCATAATAAAAAACAACTTCTGGGAATATTTGTCCTGGTCTTAATTTTTCTGTTTTAAGAAGTTTTTTTTTTCCACTCTGTGTGATTTTTCTCTACTACCCTCCCTGGTGCTCCCCTGGTTTCACTCTACTCAAAACCTGAACTGATATGCAGATACTTAGGGGTTTTTTTCCAGCAGGTTTCAAAGCAGAGTCCAAGCATTTTCCTGATGGATCAAAACCACATTACGAATGTTTAAAATCAAATAAAGCCAGCAGAAGAGCTGGATTACATGTGGCATTTACAGTCAATTACTTTAATAGCAGTATTAAAATGATTTTATGGCTGCATTTTAATGATGAGAAATACAGTCCATAAATAACTGGAAATAGTGTGGTACTGAATATATTCCCAGACATGCCCTGTGTGAAACAGCAGTAGAGCAGGGTCTCTGCAATGCTGTGTTCTCAGGTGGTTAAGCAATGAAGAGAAAGTGCGTAAGCAGACAATCTGCTGTTTTATGGTGATTATAAAGTAATGATTAATAGCATATAAATGAAGTCTGAAAAATAAGTTTAGATTCAGCCCAGTATATTTCATGTACTTTCCTTTAATCACTGCATATTCCATTTCCAAGTGCATGAGGATAAAAGCAGGAGTTAAACACCTTGTAAGTTTTAGGCTTGTTCATAGTCATAAGCAGGCAGAGCATTGTCCTAACCAGCACATGATTTTATGTAAAAGAGAACTCAAACAAGAAGAAAAGCAAGCAACTCCCAAACATTACCTTAAAGAAAATCTCCATGTGCCACCAGCACCCACGTTACCTCAGCAGGGTGTGTGCCAGGTTTGGGGCACAACCATCCATGTTCTTGTGGAGCAAATTCCAGCCAACTCTTCCAGACACTCAGTACAGTGGAAATGGTTCCAAATGATGGGATCTCATGTCTAGAATGCAAAACTGTGCCTCACATGTAGTTTCCATAATGTGAAGCAAGTTACATTTTTTCTAGACCTTAACTTTGACATTTTGTTTTTCTTCAAACCTTCACCTTCTATTTAAGTCCATCTTTCCTTTTCCCTCTTTTTTTTTTGTCTTTAAGCAAAAATCTCAGGATGGCTCATGCACATTATGGATCCTAAAATTTAAAAATACCCATTTTAGCTATTAAGGTCTCAGAATAGTTTGTAAACATCTGGATGAGAGACTTAACTTTGTCTTTTTAGGGAAAAGCTGCAGGCATTGCCTGTCCATTATCCCTGGAGGACTGCAGTCTGATACGTACTGCTAGGAAACTGCTGGCCATTCAGATTTGGCAGGATTTCAAAGGAGCTCCCTTATACAAGTTTTCTTAATTTTACATTTTTCTTTCTTTTTTTTTTTTCTTTTTTTAAGAAACTGCCATTATTACTGGTGCTGTACTCTAGTAAGAGGCATAAATTTTTATAATGTGCCAGAAAATCTGTATCATGTTTCTAAGTGTACACAGAATGTCAGGCCGAATTTAAATTTTGTATCTAGTTCGGTTCTGGGCATTACTTGAAACAAGGTATCACATGTATTGTATTCATTTTAGCATAATTCTGTGTAAAATAAAGATATTTCCATGCAGCTCTGACTGTTTCAGAAAATAAGGTGTGCCGTGTCCATTCTCCTTTCCTAAATACCCGTCTGAAATTTCTGGTTACCCAGAGCTGATCAGCGCATTCCTCAGAATTTTGTACCGCAGATGCTGTGAGGAAGAGGGAGCGCTTCAGGGTGTGACAAGCTTAACCTCCTTCTCCTCTCCTTTGGCACCTCCACTCACCGTAGTGCAATGCCCTAGAAAACCCCTCCTTTCTGATGCAGGAAAGTGCCTCCAGATGTGCCCTGCTGCTCCCTCTCAGGGGAGGGGAATACCAGTGACCCCAGGAAGAAAGGCAGGTGAAGGACAGCAGTGG
Source organism: Chloropsis cyanopogon (assembly GCA_013400585.1). Lineage (NCBI taxonomy): Eukaryota > Metazoa > Chordata > Aves > Passeriformes > Irenidae > Chloropsis > Chloropsis cyanopogon. The sequence goes on from WEZZ01013070.1 coordinate 109,362, forward strand.
AAGTGCACTCTGGCTGCAGTGAAAGGGAGATTAGAGACGTCTCCAGGAATCCTAATGCCACCTGTCACAGCTCTGCTCTGGCACACTGACTCACAGCTGACAAGACACAACAGGTCTGTGAACTGCTCCAGGCCCTGCTCACCCATGGTGCAGCTTCCTCACGTGAGCAGGGACGCCTGGAGCAGCAGAAGGTTCTGTTCCCTGAGGTACTGCTGCAGGGTACGGAGTTTCTGCCCTTTTTCCATCTTCACACAAGAACTCTCTCTCCTCTGGAACACTCTCACTTTGGCAGCCTGGTGCTGGTTTTGCTGTTAGTCCTGCTCCTGGGATTCTTGTTCCAGCACTTCCTGCCGTGTGTGCATTCTGCTTCTCAGGAACTCCTACATAAAGACATTCAAAACCATACAGTCAGCCTTCATGCCAAATTTCATCCTCACTTTTCATCTCTGTCCAGCTTTGGGGCCCCCAGCATAAGAAGGACATGATCTGCTGGAGTGAGTCCAGAGGAGGATCACAAAGATGTTCAGGGGGCTGGAGAACCTCTGCTATGGAGCCACCCTGAGACAGCTGGGGTTGCTCAGCCTGGAGAAGAGAAAGGCTCTGGGGAGACCTTAAAGAACCTTCCAGTGCCTAAAGGGGCTACAAGAACTGGAGAGGGACTTTTTACAAGGGCTTGGAGTGATAAGACAAGGGTGAATGGCTTTAAACTGAAAAAGAGTAGGTTTGGATTAGATATTAGGAAGAAATTCTTTCCTGTGAGGGTGGAGAGGCACTGGCACAGGTTACCCAGAGAAGCTGTGGATGCCCCATCCCTGGCAGGTTGGACACGGGGTTCTGAGCAGTCTGGTCTAGTGGAAGGTGTCCCTGCCCAGGGCAGGGGGGTCGGGACTAGATGAACACAATCCAAATCATCCTACAGTACAATGATTCTCACTAGTAGAAGTCAGAAATGGATATAATCTATGGAAATTCATTCCTTGCATGCGGAAATACTTCTTTTGTGGCAGAGAGGGAATTTTATTTTCCACCTTTCATCTTCATACACATGCCAAAAAAAGTTACCCTTTTTAATCTCTAAATGATACAGTTATATTGGATGTAGAACAGGTGAAGTATACAAATACTCCAGATACTGACACTGCTGGAAACATGGCAGAAGAGGAAAATAACTTCTGGAATTGCCCTTACCAGTCTTTCTTTCTCTCGTTCACAGCTCCTTTTGTTGCTTTCTGCAAGCAAATCCTCTCTCTGCAAATGCGTGTCTTTAAGAACTGCAGCCTCTGCTTTGCCTTCCTCTCCTCCTCCTCTTGAAAGGATTCCTTCCTGCTCCTCTCAGCCCCAGCAGCCTGGAGCAGTGCCATGTGCTGCAAAGCTCTCTCTTCATGCTCCAGCTGTTTCTCCAGCCCTTGCAATGTTCTCTGACGCAATTGCTGCCTGTTTCCAAAACAAAATTTCTCAAATTTCTCATAAAGAAAGAGCAATAAAAAGGAAAGACAGTGCATAAGACACAAAGCAGATAGTTTGGCAATCCGTGTTCAGTTAATATTCCAGGACTCTTTGTTAGGTAATGCGGATTAAACCTGTGTCCAGAACAGAGGTAGCAAAAGCCCCAAATGGGCTGGTGCCTGATGTCAGCACTTTTGGTCTGAGAACAGAACTGAAGGGAATTTGCCCTTGGAGATAATGCTGTGTACCCACTCCCTCACACCTCAAGCACTGATTTTATTCCCAGTAGGGAACCACTGTGACCCCTCTGCAGAGCCCAGCAAAAAGCACAACATGGGATGTGCAGGGACTGAAGGAGAGCAGCAGGGAGCAGATGGTACCAACCTTCCAACATTTATCACAAAAAGCAGTCAGTTCCCAGCATCACCTCTGGCTGTCCCTGCGCAGCTGGTGTCGGGTGCCATTTGCCTCTTGCTGCTGCTCCCTCTTCAGCTGCCTCTGTTCCTCTTGCCACCTTTTGTGCTCAATCTTGGCTCTGCTGAAGTCCAGCTCTTTCTCCCTCTTCTGAGATGCACCACTAAGGATTGATTTCTATGAGAAGAAAAGCAAATTGAACCTTTAGCCCCAACAGTATATTTTTCTAATGCAAATTGTAAACACACAAAACCAGAACAGCCTAGTTCAAATGTCACTCCTGCTACAGGCCTAGAAGCTACAAAAGCTTAAAAATACTGTAGTGTTGATTCCCATCCAAGAAAACTGAGGATGATGCTAAAACCTGTAGAAAACATTAGGCTTAATCAAGAGAGGTGCCTGAAAATCCAGTCTTAAGAGTTCTCCATAGGTCAGTAGGCTGTGCTGTTCTGGTGTTGAGCCAATGCTTAAAACTCCCCAGTTTTTGGGTCAACTTTTAGATTAGATGGAAAATCCAGGTTCTGACCACAAAACGTATTATATATTCCTTACTAGATTTTATTAGCAAGAGAAACACCTGCCCCTATCTGGCCAAACCCAGAACATTCCCGTGTTTTCTCCAGGTGTTGCAACTCTTCACCTTTTATTGTCTGAGATTTCTACCCATCTTAAAGCAGTCTTTGTGTTTTCTTCAGCAGTAGCTTCATTTCAATGCTGTAGTGTTGCTGATTTGTATTTTTAAATGCACAGTGCCATGTACAGAGATGAAGGAGAACCTAATAGGCCTCTTTTCACAGACATAGTGAAATACTTGTTTTTGTACTCCTTACAGTGCCCTTTATAAGGGAAGTGCAAATAAACACCACCAAACCTTTAGACATGTATTCCAGTTTATACTGCTAGAGCTGTCTGGGGCTGGAACAGAGTTCCCTCAAAATATTTTCCTCTGTCAAACGCATCCTCACTCCTATTCCCGGTGCAGTGAGCATTCCCTTGCTATCAGCTGCTCCTCTGCAAACAGAATGTCTCCTTCCAGTGCTTTCCTGGGGACAACTCAAATACCACAAGCTGGAAAACACTACAGAACTTTCAAATAATGTTCCTGCCAGTCTTACATAGCATTTTGACAGGTTTCTCTTAACACATTGATCTGTATGGCTTCCCAGGGGCTGTAAACAGCTTTGTTCTCCAGTGTATTGCTATTCTTAGCTGTTTTGTTTACCTTGTGGGTGTATTTAATGACACACACAAGGAGATCAAAGAAAGAATCAAAGGTGTTTTATAGGTGGGACGTGAACAAATGATGTTTTCCAGCAGGTAAAGTACCAGCCTAAGGACCAGGAGATTTCTAGTTCCACCCCTGCCCTAACATGCACTCTTTGCTGTGGGCCTCAGATGACTGCCTAAACTTTCTCTATTTTACTTTCAGTATCTATAAAAAAGGAATGTTTTTTTTTTTTTTTTGTTTTGTTTTTTTTTTTTTTTGCTATCTAGTAGAGCTGGCTGAGAAGCTTATTTAGAAGAGATTAGATCTAACATACAAAAGTTCTGTCAAAAGTGCTGAGCAAAAATACCTCAAGTGCCCTGTCCTGCACAACATGGGTTCCCACGTGGAGTCCTCATGTTTCTATTTATGCACAACCATTATTCTACGTAGGCACCTTTTTGTGCAGCAAAAACCTTTGTGAAAGATCAAAGGAGAGAACATTCTCACGTGACATAAACAAATCTCCTCATCCTAAGAACTAAACCTGGTTTGGACCGAATACTCACTGTGATGCTTTTGTCTTTTAAAAGATTTGGGAGATGTGTGGATCTCCCAGCCAGCAGGTTGGTAGCACTGTGTGGTCTCTGCACACGAAGGGCTGATCTGATGGTCAGGCTGTCTTTCTCCAGTGATTCATTCACTTGGGCAAAGAAGCTCTGGCACCTGAAAGGAACCAAAGCACTGCTTCCCAGGGAAGGGCTCCTCTGGGAATGCTGGACTGGAGTTTCTGCCACTCTGGAATCAAAAAGGCCTTTCAAATAAATTAGGGCAAGGACATATGAGAATATAGGAAGCTTATAAAAAGAAAGCAAATTAAAAGAACAAAAGGTCTGCTCATATATATGCAAGCAAGGATTTTATAACATTTTCCTATGAGGAAGTGCAACAGTTTTCAGTCTCCACAAAAGAGGTTCCAGCTTTTCAGAAACAAGCTTGCCATTGCATTTAGGCAAGAGTTTTGCCTGGGAAACTGAGTTTTGCCTGGCTGAGTTTCTTACAGCTGCTCAGGCTAAAGGATTGTTTACATGGTATCTCACAGACAGGCATGAAGTGCTCTGAGATGAGTAAAAATGATAAATCTTTTGATAGGGCAATGCCTGAGCTCTATATCCTGCTGAGAGACAGGAGACATTAGTATGGGCACAAGCCTGCTAACACAGCTTTTAGGTAACTGAGAACATAAGCAGAGTTTGCTCACACCTTTCTGCTAAGGACAGGGCAGACCTGAGCAGCAGCTTTTGCTTGGAATGATGCTGGAACACCAGCCGGGAGGAAATGTGCACTCCTGTTTGACTTTCCATTCTCTCTCTTCCAGCAGTGTCACAAAGCAATAACAGAGAAAGCTTTAGGCTTTCAGAATCCTCTCTTAGATGTTTGCAATTGTCACAAAACTGAGAACAGCAATAAATTGATCAAAATCATGATTCAGCCCCTTTTGACTGTTCAGGGAACAAAATTTTACTCAGTGACATTATAAAGCAATAATTTTCAGCACAGATAAGAGGATTGTTCTATAGAAAAGTCCTGGTGAAATCTTGCTGCTATACACAGTCACAGTTAATGTTAAATATTAATTTTTAAAGTAAGGAAATTTTTATTTATACTGAGCTCTACGATATAGGTTAAAAACCCCCAAAAGCTGCTACTGCAGTAGCTGAGTTGTAAAAGCCAAAAAATCTTAACTTCCATCTGAAAATTCTTTCACCTTGAGAGAAAATGAAAAACTTCTCAAGACATAGCACCATTAGTACCTGTATATAAAGATGGCACTATGGTATTTTCTTGTGAATCACCAAGACTTATGGTGACAGATCTTATACATGATGCCATCCTGCACTGATATTATGTGCTAAGTCTTATGTTTGGGTAAAAGAGTTACAGTTCCAATACCATGCTCATGTCCAAAATTAGCTTCAGTTTCAGCATCCTGCTGTCTGCTCTCTGCTTCTTCCTTCTGATCTGTCTCCATTAACCAGATGTCTGTGTTGACAGCAGCATCAACCACAGCATGAGCCATCTCCCTCTGAGGGCCCTAGAAATAACAAGAAATGCAGTCATAATCAGACCTGAAAAGGAAAAGAATAGGTTTATTTAACGAGTTTACAGCATAAGATTTTAAGTTGTAACTGAAGTTTAAGAGAGAATGAAAAAAACCCAAATTCTGGGGGACTTCTTTACTAAAGAAACATCTCATAGGTAAATTTCTGATCACTTCCTGAGTTTCCCTATGTCTCCAAATGACCTAAAGTACTTTTGCCTGAAAGGGTCCAAAATGGTACAAGAGATCAGGCCAGACAAGCTCTGGCTGAAAGACTGCCCTGCTTCTGGCATGTGCCAGAATTTGGATTCTCACCCTTGCAGAGCAATGCAGGTAAGTGTGGCAGTAGCTGGTGTACATGAACTTCCTCCTTACTGATTTCACCCAGTGCCCTGCTCACAAGCACCACATCAGCTACTGAGGACTATGGAAGTCTCTTGTCGTCCTTGACTGGGAGAGGGGACACCTCTACCAGGGTGGAGAATTATGTTAAAAGAATCAAGCAAGAGACTGCCTTGGTATGGAACAATCCCTACTGTAAACCTTATCCAGTGTCACATCTTCTGACACTTTTTCCTTTTTTTGCCTTTACCTTCTTCACACAGAAGCAGAATATAGAGGGACTGGGCTATGCAACACTTCTCTTATTCTGCATCCGTGGAAGAGGTTCTAGAAGCCTGCTCCAGCCAGGCAAAATGAGATTATAGCTCTTACCCCAGCCAAAGGAAGGCGGTGCAAAGTCACTCCATTCTTTAGAGGCAGGCATAAGACCGGGTCTTGAACCTCTAGTAATTGCTTGGTACCAGGAGTAGTAAAATTGAAGTAACAAAGCAGATATTTACACAAATAGCAGACCATACATTAACAGAAGAGCCAGGTGAAGCACTTTTTACCTTCTCAGTTTCTATATCCTCACGGTCTTCCTCCAAACAAGACCTAATATCTTTTGGAATGTTTTCTGTCTCCAATCTCATCTCTTCCTTTTTCTCTTCCCCCCTAGAAACACTTTCTGAAGCTGCAATCCTCAATTCAGAAAGTTTCTGTTCTATTTTCTTGCTGAGCTTTCCTTCAGTCAAGCTTGCTCCCGGGATAAAGGCATTTTCCTGCTGCACTTTGCACTCTGCAGGCCATGTGTGTTCCCAGGTTCCAAGGCTGCACTGGGGAAGCAAGGTACATCCCCAGCTGCACTTTGCACAGGGATGAGTGGAATACAGAGCCCCTGGGCAGCAATCCAGCTCCAGGTGACCCTGTCTGCAGTGCCCTAAGGCTCTATAACCTGGTGCCACATGGTATGGGTAATCCAAGCTTGAATCTACCACCATTTGCCTGGCTGCTAAAGGCATCTGCCGCTCCAGGATGATGCGTTTGCTTAGGGGCAGGGGAATCCACAGAGCTTGGGCAGAAGACACCTCCTTAGTCTGCCCATTCCAGAAATTCACAAGCACTCCCCTTTCTTTGTGTGCTGTGCATACTGGGGAAAGAAAAAAATGGGCAAGTAGTGTATCAGCAGCATGTCAATCTATGTGATTTATCTCCTAGAGAGCAGGAGGTAAAAGTAATGACTTGTATTTCAGACAATTCTGTAACAACTTCCATGATTTTATTCTTTACAGGTTTAAAATTTGACTTTCTCCTGAATTTCCAGTGAGGAGACAGCAGATATAAAAAAATCTCACTTGCCACAGCAGGTGGGATTTTACCCTGAAATAGCTGGAAAGCAGACTAATAGATAATCAGGTGACCCTCAGGAGGATCAGGAATGCTTTTTGACTTGTGTTGGGAGGATGCTATCCCTAACCCCTAACTTTTTAGGAAGTTTTCACCCACAGGACAAAGCAAAAGCAAATTCTGTGAGCTGCATTAATTCTACCCTGAAAAAGTGCCTTAGTGCCACCAATAAAACCACGATGAAGAGAACCCAAGCAGTAGGAGGTGAATTCTCTGTGCTGGAGCCTGTTCTCTTCCCTGCAGTGACCAGCACCCGTGGCGAGCCCAGTGCTGCCAAGAAAACCAAAACACCCAGTACCTAAAGGTGCCTCTGTGTTCTCCACAACCCTTAGCACAGTGCAAGGGCCAAAATGTTTGGCTGGAGCCTCCCAGGGTGCCAAGACTCTGTCCCCTGGTGCAAGAGGCTGTTGCTGGGCATCTTGGTAGTGCACAATGTCATAGAGAGGCGTTTCCTGCTGGCCACGCTGGACCTTGCCCTTCAGAGCAGGACTTTGGTCAAACTCAATCAAAAAAGCCTTTCCTGGAGCCCTGCAAGAGTAAAATGTGGTTCGCAAGGCAACTTGCAAGGTCCAGTTAACAGCAAAGCTTAAGTGCTAAGAGGGAAGTGGCAGAAATCCCAGGAAGTGGAAGGTGATCTGGGAATGCAGCTTTCCTCTTTTACCAGGGTTTCACTGTACTGTGTCCATACCACTTTAAAAGTAAATAAAAAGCTGGAGCTTAAGGGGCTGACAGATTTTTTCCTTCCTTTCAGTTTGGAGTTAGATTTTAGTAAGAACGCAATTAACAGGCTAAGGCAGAACTCTACCAAGAAAACCTCCCACCAGAAAAAGAGCAGCCAAAAGAAACTGATGCAGTTCACCACAATCAGAAGGATAACAAACAATCCTTCAGCAATCAGAAGTGTAACAAAGCAGTAAAAGTCACAACTATCATAAATTTAATACTTTACTGAAGCCTTCAGCAGCGAGTGAGGGGAAGATCTACTGCCAGAATCTCAGCCTTTTCTGCAGATCTCTGAGCGCACTTACACAAATAATACTGTCAGCTCCTACTCCAGCTGATGTCACTCATGCCTATAGTTGTCCCAATCTGTTCTACCCCACACCGAAGCTTACAGACATCCTCACCTATACTAGCACCACAATTTATTTAACTAACCTGCAAAATGCAAAATGAACTGGATTTTTAAAAAGAACTCGCAGGGGGGATTTTCTGTCTGGCATCCAAAATCAACTCGCAATTCCCAGAAATACAGATGGAAAAGAATGAGGGAAGCTCTCAGTTTGGTAAAGAGGAGGTGGACCCTGGAGACAAACATTTTGGATTACTAGCTGCTGTTTAGCTAACTGACTCTGCTGCTAGGTAAAAAGTAGACAATAGGGATAAGGGACCTGTTTTGTCTGTCTCTGACTAAAAACTCATTATAACTACAAAAACAGATTGGTCTCCAGGCTGTTCTTACTTGCAGGGCTCCTCACAGCAAACAGCCAGACAGCACCAGGTAACAGATGAAAATAGGGTGTGGGGAGGCAACAATGGCTATGAAGTGCACTGTAACACTGGAGGGCCACCCCACACAGCAAGGGCTTGGGACTGGTGAGGTATGGGAAGAACAGAAAAAAACCAATACATGCTCTTACAGGCAAGTTCCCAGTCAATAGTTACCTTCACCTCCTGGACAACGTGGCCCAGGTAGTAATAGCCATCAGTTTGTCTCCTTGCCAACACATGAGCCCCTCTCAGCCTCCGAGGCCTCCCAGGAAGCCTCCTGGGACAAACCAATGGAATGAAATTCCTTTTGGATGAGGGTATCAAGGGCATGCAAAAGGCACCTGGGTTCCATGCACAAACATGACAGCTGTGGAAAACAAAAATATGAGAAGTAATGAAAAGCTCAGCAACAGACACTCTGCAACTTACTGCAGTGCAAACAAACTAAATCAACATGGAACAAAACCCCCACCCTGCAATAACTGTCTTTGTCTCCCAGCTTTTTCTTCTCTGCTTTTCCAGTGACCCACCTATAGATTATGAACTTACTGTGTTACTGGACATCTTGGCAGCAGACAGCTGCAGGAATCTTTATTAGCTGTGTGGCAGCACTGGACATGCAAGATGGACGTGGAGCCTACCTGGAAAGAGGAAGGAGGAGATGGAAGCAGGAAATGAGCATAATTTTTGAACACTTAAATCCTTAAACAGGAATATTGTCTACAAAGTTGAAATTTACTTTCAGTTTATTACTTCTCTTCGTAAGTCTTCCACTGTATCTTGCAGTACTATGCTGCTTATCTGTAAATTCATCACAGATTGTTTTGATTTTGAGAAATTAAGTTTCTTTACGAAGGAATATTAAAAGACCCCTTAAGAACTATATGATAAAGCCTTCCTTATACCTGGTTTCTACTCAGCTGCTAAATGCATAGCAGGGGTGGGCAGCCAGTGGCCAAGTGTGCACTGCTGCTGCTGCTGATGCTGCTGCTGATTACACAGCTTCCAAGCTCCCCAGGCAAGCAAAGCTGAAAGGTCAATGAAAGGACCTGAAGTAAGGAAGAGTGAAGAAGGTGGAGGTTCAACCCAGGAGGACAAAGTTGCCTCCGCGGGTCAAAGCCAGCAGTGGAGACATCCAGCCTGAGCAAGGTACAAAACCTGCTATGCTTGAGAACACGGCCACAGGGAACAGAATGCCAGGACTGCAAGAAGGCAGAAGGACAAAATACAAGGCAGTTGGAAGGCAGAGCTGGCAATAAAACTACGAACTTTGTATCAAAGCATTCAGTTTTTATGGAAAAGCATAAACTCAGTATGGAGCACATTGCAAGGTTGCAACACGTTGTACATGGTAAGTAAAAACTGGTTAAAAGTTTGCTGCTATTCCCTGCAAACTGCTGCTGAAAATGCTTTAGGGATGCTACAAGGCTCAGCTGGGCAGGGAAATTAAAATTCCTGAACTACAAGGCTATCCGCTGCTGTTTCAGCTGAGGATGTCAGGTGTTTGGGGTGTTGACAAATGGACAAGATATTATTACTTATTTAAGATATCTTCAGGAGGGTCGCAGAAACTCCTCTCCAGTTCTTTGTGGAGTGTTATCCAATAAAGATTCAGGAGGAACTACAAGTGTGGATTAATCTTACATTAGCATCATACCTTGTCAGGAGGAGTAGGGGAGCATTGGATTCCTTGAAAGGACTCCCCTGACAGTGTAGCTGATTTCTCCATTATTTTTTGCTTGCTTCTCTCATGATCCCCTCAATGTCCCAGAATTACTGGATGCAACTGGTTCTCCACAAGAAGTAGGCAGAATCCCTCCGACTCCTGCTCTGGCATATACCGGTGAACAGATCCACTCACCGGCAGGATGGGTTTTCCATCCTCCTCAAAGTGTCGGGACTGAAACCAGGCTGCAGCTCCAGAAACACTGCAGGTGCACCGCTGTAACACCTGTGGGAGAGGGAAAAAGTGAAAGAAGAACAAAACTCTCTCAGATGCTTAGGTGGGAATTCTCTACTGGGTATTTCTATGCCGAGGCGTCACTCCTGCGTTCCCGCTCCAGCCGCCGGCCCAGAGAGTGGAAAGAGGCTCCGCACCAGCTGCTTCCTTAGCGACACCCCGGCCCCGAGGCCGAGTCCCGCATCCCGGCCCCGCCATGGCGGGAGGCGCCCCCGGGACACCGCCCGTGTCCTGCTGCCCCGCAACCGGACTGCTAGGGCTGGGCTGCCAGAACCCCCCGGGCCCAGGCTTGGACAGAGGGCCGCGCTGCTCCTTTCGCCCCTTCCTTCAGCAGCTGGAGCCGTGTTCTCCCCCCGCCCCTCCAAAAAGGAGCGGCTTGGCTGGGGAGGTCGCCCCGCTCTGCGTCCCCCTGGGCGATGCCAACTTTTGGGAGAACTCACGGAGAACCCGCCCTTGGTGCCGCCCCGGCGCTCCCAAGTGCTGCGGGGAGTGAGGGGCAGATGTGAGGGGCAGCGCGTGCTGCCTCCGTGCCCCAGGACACTGCCGTGCCCGGAGCTGTCCCCGTGCCACCTCCGTTTCCCGGGACACCTCGGCGCCGCGGGTTACCTCCGTTTCCCGGGTCACCTCGGTGCCGCGGGCTGTCTCCGCCCCGGAAAGCGGCGGTCGCGCCAATCGGCGGGGCTGTTGCTGGGCGGTGCGGGTGACATTGGCCACGGCCATGGTGGTGGTGGCGCTGGGCCGGGCGGCGGGGC
>WEZZ01013070.1:120532-137347 GCA_013400585.1 Chloropsis cyanopogon
GGGCCGGGCCCCGGCCGCGCTCTGACGGGCCTCTCTCCCAGGGACACTTCCCGTATCCCGACGCCTCGGCCTGGACGGACGAGGAGCTGGGCATCCCTCCGGACGATGAGGAATAGCTGCACACGGGTACGGCTCCCGTCGCCTCTCCTCCCACGGCCCCGGTTGCGGTGCGGCCCCGGGCACCGTGCCCGGCCGTGCCGCCGCCGGTACCGCTGCAGGGGCCCTGCTCCCAGCAGGTGTTTGTGCACTGCCCCGGGGAAACTTGCCCAACCTCTGCGGTACAGGAGGCAGTGTCCGCTCTGCTCACTGCCTTCACATGCGTGTCTCGGCTGCCTGAGACCAGGTAGCCCTGCTTTGGCAATATAAGCCTGCACTGTGACAACCGACTTTGTTAGGAGTTGTAGCTTACCTGGTACCAGTTCTAAATTATTTTTTTCATGCTGTTCTGTAGACCCAGTAATATTTAACTTCGAGGACATGCTCTCTTTCTGGAGAGATCTGTCCAGATGTCCCCTTAAACGTTTGAGGCTTTTGCTTGTTTCCAGTTCTTTAATTACCGAGTCTTTTTTGAGCTGTTTTGTCACACAGTACAGCTCTAACCCAAAAGCTTCAACTACTGCTGGAAGCAGCATTGAGGCGGTCCTTCTGCTCTGCGAGGTGGGAAAACGATGTGTGAAAAAGTTCTCAGGTTTTTGTTCTGTTACTTTCAGGTTCCTGGAACTAATTGAGGGCCCTGGAACCAAATCTTTGGCTCCTGGGTCCTTATGTCAATAAAACCGTAAACTAAGTCGAAGCTGAACTGTATTTTTTTCTGTTTTAAATAGAATTTTTGGAAAATGACCATGACAGCTTTAAAGTTGCAGTACTTGAGTACACATGAGCTTCTGTAATGCCTGCTTGATAGAAAATGTGTTCACCCCAAGAAATAAGGTCCATGAGTGCATGAGTCAATAAAGGCTCTGCCAAATAACCAATGAAGAGGTGAGGGGAAATTGCCATAGAAGCAGGAGAATTTACCCAGAAGAGCACCCAGACCAGTTGGTGCCAGGGTTTTCTCAGGATGGAGAGGAATTCTCCTTGGGTGTATAGAAGTTCAGAATAGTAAAGGTGAAAATGCCTTAGGGCTCAGCACAGTGGTCAAGGAGACAGTGATCCAACTTAAGGGAGATGAAGGGAAGGGGGTTACACTGCAGGAGTCCCTTGAAGGATTTTATTTTTTTCCTTCTCTTCCCCTTCCAGAGTTATACCCTAAAGTAACTTTTTCACTCTCCTTAACCACCTGAGTTGCACCCCTCCAATTTCATGCATGACACAATAAACAATCTCCTTCAGACTTTTCCATGCAGTCCATCTTTATTATAGCAGTATTCTCATATTCACATCAAGTACATAGAACTTTTTGCCTTTCATATAATACAGAGTTCTTTAAATAACTTTACACTGAAATAGTTTTCTTCAATCTGAATTCAGCTATCAAATTTTAATATGTTTTAGGTCTCCATGCTTTCTAACCAAACTGGACAATATTTCCCATTGTACAAATTTACATGAGAAAACCTCCAAAGTACAAATGATGGGACAACAAAAGTAAAGGGAGAAGGAACAAACAAGAAAAATAAGTTGTATTGGCAATTACAGGGGAAACTTGAGAAGGAACAAAGGGGAGTTGCTATGACCTACCTAACAGGAAACCAAAAATAAACATTTTGTTATGAATTAAAAAATAAATACAAGTTTTGAAACAATTACTCCATTGTAGATTTTAAAAAGCAGCTATGGAAATCTACTAACACAATGGGTTGGTTATTTTTTAAGTAACCAGACCAGACCTTCTACTTTGCAGTCATAAGCCCCTTGCAAACCTCTGGTGGTCAAAAAAAAAAAAAAATACAGCTGAAAGGAATGTGTTAGCACAGAGTTTAAAGTGGTGGGACATATATTTCATTGCACTAGGGAACGAACAAACAAAAGAAATCAAATCTGTATAAAAATTTCCCTTTCCTCTCCTTACTATGTACTTTTCCTCTCATAAACAAGCCTCTGTATTATGAGGTAATGCCATTGTCTTGACTATATATAAAAATAATAAAGTTTAAAGGATATAGATCTGGGTATCTATAAACTTTAAACAAGCCAGTCCTCTCTTACTCCCCCAGAGGGTCCAACCAGTGAGTGCTACCCCTTCCGTCACTGCTCCGTGCATCGCGCTCTCCCAGGAAGCCCAGGAGACCTGTGCCCCTTTCCTAATCCAGGAAAAGCAGCCTGTGCTCAAGTAAGAAAGAGAGACAGTGCAAGTAATGCACAATGGGTTACACACACCTACACCTGCTCCTGCAAAACAAGGCAGAGTCACAGAAGGCAACAGTGGCCAGCCTGCATGCGTGTGTTGGGGCAGGGACAAGGGGATCTGATTAGGCAGCTGATGGCTGATTCCTTTTGCAATTGCTCAAGAGTGATGTCACTGCCCAGCCTGGGAGACCCTTCCTGACACCCGCAGGGAGGTGGGGAGGAGGGATACACCTGGAGGAGCTCTGCACTTGGAGTCAGGATGACCTCAGAGCAGATGGGCTGGCTTATGCATCCCAGGTAGTGGCAGACCCTGCTCTAGGGCACTGGATCCCAAGAAGATTTCAAGAGTGGAAAAGAAGTAAGGGGCAGTACTTTCCCCAATCCCAACAATGAGATCAGAACAGCAATGTTAATTTGGGTTGCCAACACACGCAAGTTGGCCACTGTCAGGTTTCTGTCAGTTGAGAAGTGTGGAGAGGGGAAGGAAGGGGAGGCAGGTAGGACACAAGGCTCATGAAAAGAATGATGTGCTTTTTTTTTTTGGTTGACTTTTTTTGTGGTTTTTTTTTTTTTTTTCTAAAGGTTCACAGCTTTGAATAAAAAAGCACATTTATTGCACTTACACTTTATTTTAGACAGAGTTAATTTAAATTATGCTCTCACAACCCCCCACCATCCCCAAATAACCCAACACCCAAGTTTGGTCCATTTTTCCCTCTAGATCCAACATCTGTGCCCAGATGATGGGCTTCATTTCATCTCCTAATATTCCACTGAACTCCCAAACACACAGATGGATTTTCTCTTCAACAAGGGTGAATACACAAATGCAACACAGAATGACACTTACCAAAACAAAACCTGACCATTTTCCAAACCCAAATAAACAACAAAAAAAGAAGTTATTTTTGTGGTTTACTTGCTCAAAAGCAAATGTCACACAAGGCTTATTCTAAAGTACAGCTGCTGCAAACATGACAAACTAGACAAAATGACTGGACAGGCCACTGTTGGCTCTTGAGGAGGCTGGGTGAGCTGAACACACTGCTGCTGTATGCTACGAAGCAAATACTAGGTAGTTTAGAAGTTCCTAAACAAAACAAAAAATACCAAAACAAAACAAAAAAGCAAACAACCCAAAACCAAACAAAAAACCCCAAAGAACTAAAAACACCACTGCCCCCAAAAAAAACAAAAACAAAAAACAAACAAGCATCACATGTACTTTTAGTGCAGAATTTGGGGTAGGTAGAAAGATTCCAGATAGTTCCTGGAATACAAGTAAATAATTTTTACACTTTGTTTTCTAAAAGGAACAAACCCAAATTAAAATGGGTCTGATATCTCATATGAACTGTGCATTCAGACATAACTTTGTAAGTTACAATTATGCCAAAAGTCCTGCCCCAAGGAAGAAAAGGAAAAGATCTGAAAAAGCATTAATATCCAAACCCATTATTTTGTCCTTCATGGACAAGTAGGTTAAATATGACACTGATATGTAGGTACTGCCAGAAGTCTACGTAACCAATTTGAAATTTGAACAAATCAAATTCACACCTACTGGTTGTCCCTCAGCTGACAAGACACCTACCATCTCCCACAGCTAATGTGCAATAACGGGATGTCATCACTGAACAGCAACTGCAAGAGGCCCAGGTAAGAAGTGAGGAAACCTGCTGACATTCCAGAAACAAAACTTACTGCATTTTCTGGGACAAGGAACTAATTGTATGGTCTGATATATGTGAACCTTGATTACATGAATGCTAGCCGCCAGTTTCTCCTCATCTAGCTCTCATTCTCCATCTACCATCTCATTCCAAGATGCTGTAAGAGAGTAACTTCAGGCCTCTTTGGAGCTTTCTTTAACAAGATCTCTGTGTCTTTGGAAGGGAAGGAGGGCTTACTCGTTTTTAAGTTAAATGAACCTCATTACCTGTTGATAGAGCAGATTTCAAGCAGCAGGTTTGCTGTAACTAAATTTGGTATCCTTCAATTCTTAGCTTTGAAATGCTAACAGGTCTTTGGGGAATGCTCTCTGCCCTCCTTGCTCCTTTACACAAGTTGACCAACTCCAAACTACCTACCTACAGGGATAGCTATATACAAAACTACTGCAGCAGATGTAAACCAAAGACACTGCTCTAGTTACAAAGCACCTGGCTTACATTCTATTGTACTTTTTAAGGTTGCAAAGGCACATGATCATTTGGCAAACTACAAAAGCTGTTTTGGGGGATCCCTATGTAAACCATTGAACAGAGGGTCTTGGTAGCTCTCTTTTCTAAACAAAAGAGAGAAGTTAGTTTGCATCTGAATTCACTCTTGGTATAGTCTGTATTCTGCAGCTCTTAAAGCTTCCTCCTTCCACAGGTTCATAGTTACTGCTGTCATGGTGCTGACTTAGTAGCTTCTGTGTTAGCATCCTTGAAAGTTAAATGCAAACTTTTTCATTTTAACAATCCGGCTCTGCTCTTCTGATAGTTAATTAGGTAAGAATCACAGCATCATAGAATATGCTGATTTGGAAGGGACCCACAAGCGTCATCAAAGTCCAACTCCTGGCCCTGCACAGAACACCCAAGAATCACCCCATGTACCTCAGAGCATTGTCCAAATGCTTCTTGAACTCTGTCAGGCTTGGTGCTATGACCACTGCCCTGGGCAGCCTGTTCCAGTGTCTGACCACCCCTGGATGAAGAACCTTTTCCTGATATCCAACCTAAACATCCCCTGATGCAACATCAGGCCATTCCCTTGGGTCTTGTCACTGGTCACCAGAGAGAAGAGATCAGTGCCTGCCCCTCCTCTTCCCCTCAGAGGAAGTTGTAATTGCAGTGAGGTTTCCCCTCAGGCACCTCCAGGCTGAGCACACCAAGGGACCTCAGTTGCTCCTCATACAGCTTCCCCTCCACACCCTTCACCATCCTCACGGCCCTCCCCTGGACACTCTCTAATAGTTTATTAGTAATAGTCTTTCTCCCACTGTGGCACCCAGAACTGTCCCCAGCACTCGAGGTGAGGCTGCCCCAGCTCAGAGCAGAGGGGACAATCCCCTCCCTTGCCCGGCTGTGCCTGATGCCTCCAGGACAGGAATGGCCCTCCTGTCTGCCAGGACACTGCTGGCTCATGTTCAATTTACCATGGACCAGGACCTCCAGGTCCCTCTGTGCTCTCCAGCCTCTCATCCTCCATTCTATACACACAACCAGGGTTACCCACCCCAGGTGCAGAATCCATTACTTGCCCTGGCTAAACTTCATATGATGGGTATGAAGTTGGTATGAAGCAATGAAGCAGTGAAGAAAGGTCTTTCAAATGCATGCCAAAAAAACATCAAGTGCAAATGCACAGTAACAAGGCTGCAGTAAACAAAGTCTGTTTAATAAACTTCTATGTAAAATGCATCACAGAAAACCAGAACACTCAGCACCTTCTGAGTGATGCCTTAAGAGTCCACTCATGCAGCTGCTTTTTAACCTGACTGTTCCTAGAATCTTTGCCTGTCCCACTGTGCTACTGGTGATACATTTTATCAACAGAGGACACCTTGTCTACAGTACTATGAAGAGTTTGTGCTACACATGCTGCACTCACAGTCAAGAAAGGAATGAAATCTAGAGGCTGCAAAAGTGTGAAATGTCTACCTGCTTCTTCCCTAAGTTTAGCCTCCCCAGATACCAAAGCTTCAATTCGTACTTGTTTGTGAGGTGTCTGGGGATCTGGCTTCCCTCAGCCTTCTGTAAAATGCTGGATGCTTTTACACCACCAGGCAAACACAGAAGAAAAACTATGTGTAATCTTCAGGGTACTTTTCCCCCAGTTTGGGCATTTATGGAAAGACATGGAAAGACATATCAACAATGAGAATTCCACTCATTTTATATCAAAAGGCCAAATTCTGCCTCGCAGAATGAGCGCATACTAATCCAAGTGATGCTAAGACGCCATGGTAAAATGACAGTATTTGTTCTCAAACATTCTGCATCATCATCAGCTGCTAGAGCATTCAAGTACAAGAAAAGATGATTTTGGGTAAGCATAAAAAGCAGAAGTGGATTCATTTAATGACCTGCATGAGATTAGAAAAAAAAATACACGACTGGGCTAATTGTATCTGGGGCTATGTAGGACTTAACTGAAGAAATTACTTTCAAAGTAACCTGGCCTCTATATTCCTGCCATTTGATTTGAGCTCCACCACAATGTTGCAGTTCTGGTAAATATGGCAGGGGAAACAATCACATACTGAGCAGGAAGGTGAACAATCCCATACTGAACAGGCCTCTGTCACCTGTATGGAAAAGGAAAGGCAGAGGGGAAGGTCTGTGCCTGGTTGATAAAGACATGAATAGCTGGGACTGGATATTGGTACTTTTGCAAATGACTACGAAATACAAGATACTATAGATCTAAAAGAAGCAGCATGACTCTCTAGGTGTTTGTCCCAACATGTGCACATGAAGTATGTACTCACATTTCCATACTATGGCATGTGCCTGTGGCTGGGACACCACAAAGAAGCTTAAGGAATTTAGGGTAACAGGCATGAACGTATTGGTCGTTTCAGTTTACTTCCTTCATCCCACTGCTACAGAGAGCACTCATCTATTCTTGTTTGCCCATTTAGTAAACATCTACAGGGCATCTTTAAGACTGGTTCTGATGGCATTCAAGACATCCAGAAAAACTCCTGAAGGAAAAGATAAAACCAAAAGAAACCCCAATTATTTACAAACCACATTTCTTTCAAAGTTTTGCATGAGCATTACCTGGGAACTCTTACAGACAAACACACATTACTGCAGCTATCTGGAAGGAAACAAGAAAACGAGTAGAAATGCATCCTGAAAAAACTTCTCTAAACAGCAGCCAAACAACTTGCACATTCCTCAGGGAAAAAACAATAAAACCAGAAAAAAAACAAAAAAACAAAACAAAAAAAAAAAAAAAAAAAAAAAAAAAAAAAAAAACAAAACAAAAAAAACACAAAAAAAAAAAAAAAAAAAAAAAAAAAAAAAGAAAAAAGAAAAACAAAACTACAAACAAACAAACCCCAATAAAAAAAAACCAACCCAGAGATCATGTGTTACTTATAAAGT
Organism: Chloropsis cyanopogon; assembly: GCA_013400585.1. Lineage (NCBI taxonomy): Eukaryota > Metazoa > Chordata > Aves > Passeriformes > Irenidae > Chloropsis > Chloropsis cyanopogon. Next base: position 127,927 of record WEZZ01013070.1, read on the forward strand.
GCTTTTCATGGACAAGGATAGCAATTTTCCTTGTGCTTTTCCTATGGGCTCAAGAAGCATATTGTAGACTAACGGGTAATAATTCTTCACCAAAGTAAGTTCATTTTAAGCAAAGAGAGAATGAAGTTCCTAACAGAGAAATTTCTGCCAGCATGACTTTGTGGAAGGAAACGAGAGCTTTTAACAAGCTCTGTGTAACAAATGAGTGTTGAACCACCTGTCCATACTTGCTCTGTTAACAGCTTCTTTTGAGAGAACTTTTACCTCAGTATCCCTGACACGTACAAATGGGGCCACAGCCCATAAAGGGGCTCGAGCCAAGCACAGGGTGAAAGGAGAATCAGGGACTCCTTTCCCCCCTGGGAGCCTGTATCTGGTAAATGCTCTCACCTGCCTGCTGCCACCAATGGCCCCAGACTCCCTCCACCTCTCAAGTGCCGGCCTCAGATGATCACCAGGGAGCACTCTGACTGCACCATCTGCTACCACTGCTCTGCATCAGCTTCTCCACACTGGAAAGTGGCTATTGCTACTTTTTAAATTCGTGCCAGCCTCACTAAGGTAAAAACCTTACAGCATCTGAAGACCCACGGCAGACGAGAAAAAAAATTGTGCTTTTTTTTCCTTCATTTTTAAAATGCGTCCCGTACACAAAATCAATTCTGTTCATGTACCAACATGAATCGCTTCATTCTTGTAGTGACTATTAAGTCATTCACTATTGCTATCTTGCTAATGTTTGTGGAATTAATATGAATACACAGTATTTCAGTTTTAATTCCCACTTCAGATCAGTCTGGTCCCTATAGCCCCAGTAAATATTTACTGACAAATGTAACAGACTACCAGCAACACTGCAAATTTCCAGGGTATTAAAAACACCTTCTATTTCTGATGTGCTTTTCTCCCTTCATCTGGGAGCAACCTTCTGCAGACAGGAACAGTCCAACTTTCCCTAGGGTGGGAATGACAGCACCCTCACTTGGTACATCCACGTTTAGCATGGACACCACATTCACACATATTTAACTCCTTCATTTATTTGTCATGGTTTTGTTAAACACTCCCCACCTCCTCCCAGCAAGAACCTCCCTCCTAGAGGGGGGTCAGTTCTCCTACCTCACCTGGAGTGGTACAGGGCTGATATGAATCAAATTCTGGAAACTTCTGTCTGAGCTTGAGTTTCTTTCCAATGTGGTCTGCCTTGTCTCTGTACAAACACTTTACAGGTAATATCACATACCAGAGAACTCTGCAAGCAGATCACATCACGAGATATTCTACTAGAGGTAAATGATGTGCAGAACTTCGAGTTGTTGTTTTCCCTGACTGGGTAACTTGTCAAAAAGCTACTAACCATTTGAAAACCAGGACTGGAGGACAGGAAAACAAAGCACTCTAATGGAGATACCGCCACTTTCCTCTTAGTTTGCAAAGTGTACAGAGGGGAAAGATAAGCAAAAGAGAAGAGATGACAGCGAGGAAAGCAATGAGAGGAGGAGCAGTCAGCATGGATCCAGCAAGTACCGTTTTGTTTTGATCTAACAACTTGCCATTAGGACAAGACGCTCCACATTTACACACACTTATCAGAGGACATTTAGTTAACAGGATAAAAATCCTTTAAAAAAAGCTCTTGAAAGTACCAAAACATAATTTTTGGAATGTCTAATTCTAGGGGGGGATTGTATTTGTATTCAATTCAACCTGAGAACTTTTTTCCTCATTTATGAAAACATTACATATTGGTAAGGTACCCGGCATTAACCTGCACCCTCGTTTAAAATAAAACTTTTAAAGTAGGTACATACACCATTCACAGTCCGTATCAGGATTTCTACAGACTTTAGATGCTGCAGTAGCATCTTTGATAAATACATTGTATCATATGATACAAAAAAAAAATAAGAGAGGACAATCTCGCTACATTTTTTTTAAACTTCAGTTTGTTGCTGGACCAACAAAAGAAGGATCGACCTAATCCCTCAAAAAGATGTTGTATATGCACACACCAAGAAAATACTGGAAAAGGAAAAAGGTTAAGGATGGTGGTTGTTGTTTGTTCTTTTTATGGAGTGGTAAAGTAAATACGAAAAAAAGGTGTGGCAGCATCCCCTTTTCCTTCAGATGAACCTCTCTGCCTTCAGAATAACATCTCCAGCTCCCACTGCCCCACACTTTTAATTTTAAAGGAATAAACCCCAGCAATATAGACAGATTGAGGTATTTGACACTGTAATACAGTGAAAAGGGGATACTGCGCTGTCCATAAATCAGTAAGTACACCAGGGAAAAAACAGGATCAGAATGGAAAATGATTCTTTGAAATGAGCACTCATCAGATGTTCAGCCTCTGATGGCTAGGCTGTTAGAGGGAGAAAGGCGGCTGGCAGACCATCCAAAGCAAGTCTCCTAAGTTGCAGCAGCAGCAGCAGCAGCTCCATCCCCTCACGCCCGAGCACCACAGTCACACCAGGAGCGCCCTCTCCTCTCTCCTGGGAATGATGCCAACGGCACAGGCAGCCACTGCAGGTCTCCGAATGCACGTGGTAGTTTGTGTTGAAGGAGAAACACTGGCAGCAGAGGACTCTGGCTCCCAAAAATGTACTTTTCCCCATTGTGTTGGACTGGTGGTTCCATTCTGCTCCACTTTTAAGCTTATGGATATCTTTTCTAAATTACTTTAGGTTTTGCGGAGCAGAATGGAGTTTTGATGTTAAGAAACTGTAGGAACACAAGACTTAAATAACAGAGTAGGTGCTGCCATGGTGCTGTGGCTACTTGAATGCTGCAAATTCTCCTGTAGAGGGAGGACAAGAGCTTGGTTTAAAAAGGTGATTTCAGTTACGAGACTAGTTGAACATCAGGCTGAATATAAAAGATGTTAAAAAATGCAAACTGTTAAAATTAAAGCACAAGAGAATACACAGTGAGAGAACATTGAATACAGACCCAGCATATTTAACCAACAAAGGATTTCTTGAAAGCAAGCCATACCCATTCTTCCCAAGAAGGTGAAAGTTCAAGCAAAGTCTAATTCATCATGCATTTGAAAATTAAATGTGTCAGCTTAATTTTACTTTAAATTCCTCATTGCATATATGTCCTCCTCAGAAGCACCAGTTTCAATAAATGCATCCAACTGCAAACCAATTCTGTTCTGTTGTAAAACTAATTTAATAACAAAGAACTATATGAGACATCCATTACCCTTTAACAACTATATATAATAAAGTGCCTGAATAGAAACCCAGTGTTACAGAGTGCTAGGATTTGGTTTAGAGACCACCACAGCAACCCAGAAATATAAGAATGGAAAGATTGTCTACTCAATCCCAGACCAGAAATTAGGCCTCACTAACAGGGAGCATAACAAATAAAGACACTCTATGCTTCCTTCAGAATTACTGAATAAAAAAATAATTACATGCAATGCTTTCATATGTGATGATATCCTGAAATCCTACATAATTTATTTAGTGTCACTGTGCCATCAGAGTAAAATTGCTGCTTGAAGTCTTTCAGGAATTTGACAGAAGACTGAATAGAAGCCGAGTCTAAGAAATTAATCCTCTTAATCCCATACTTTAGCAAGAAAAAAAAAAAATTCCCTGCCACTCACAAAGGAATTGTATTCCATAGCATTTTTAGTGAGGTATGTCTAACTAAGCACAATCAAAAGGACTCAGGAGAAAGAGAAAAGAAACATACATATAACTTCCCCATACTGGGTTTCATATGCATTTTGGGTTAATTTATGCCACTTTCTTGACAGCACTTCTCAGAGCTTCCCTAATACTGAAGGAGTGATAAGCAGACACAAGAGAGACTTTGTTCTGTTCAACAGAAGTATTCTGAATGCCATTACATTCAAACAACTGCTCCCTATCTGGTGTCCTTCCATCTTTTCAAGAGTGACTGTATTGTTGGCTTTGTTTTTTCTCAAGATTCTTATTCTGAATACTGGAAACAAAACAGAAACATCCCTGCGAACAAAAATCTAGGCTTATAGTGTTAATTCTGTGGAAAGTCTTGCTCTACAAAGAGGAGAACCAAGAAGAGTTGTCAGCTGTCTGCACTAGGAGGGGGAAGAAAAGGCATCTAAATAGCCTGTGAGAAACAGCTGACCCAGTTCTAAGGGAACTTGAAGGAAGCAGGGAAAGGGCTCTGCGTCTTGTAGGAAATGAGAAGGGAGTACACCTGAAGTCCAAGGTAAGGGTGGCACAGGGAGCTGTGACAGGCCTCAAGCTCTATGTGTCTTTACAGACTGTGGTGGCAGGCTTAAGTTAGAACAACAATAGGACAAAAGCTTCATGATGAATCTAATTGCCTATTTTACTAGTTCTACCACCAGATGAAACCCTTGCTCTAAATACTCTAACTATTGGATAATTTTTTCTTGCTTTTTTCTGCTACAGTTCACTGACTTCCCAACTCTCTTCATAGTATCTTCTAGAAATACCTCAAGTTTTGTACATGTTTTCTTTTAAGAGAAGGACAGAAGGACAAAAAAGTGACCAAGTATTGCCCGTGAGATCAAATTTTAAGTGATATTTGTGCTTAGCTACACTTTTGAAACATGCTCTATTTAACTTATTTTTCAGTCTGCCTTTCTAAACTGGTGATTAAAGATAAATTTGTAAAAAAGAGATTGCTCCCTCATTACTAATCTTGTCCTTCTACCTATTTCTGGTAATAATTCAGATTTTAATAGTCGCATAGGGATTTCAGAAAAAAAAAAAACCCCAACCTTTAGTTGGGAAAGAACAATGGAAAAACAGGATCAGAAGTAAAGACTTATTTGAGATAGAATGGTAGCTTTAAAAAGGTAATTTTCAGACATTCCTGCCATTTAAACAAAACCTTAGCAACCATATTTTCTCTGACAAGCTAATGCTAAATCTCCCCTTTCAAAATTCCATTGATCTCAAATCAATAGGAGACCAAAATAGGTAACATGGTCACCTAATAAGGGCATTATGCTGGTTGAACATGTGTAAAACGAAGTTGCCAGTAACAGTTTTCCCTAGGTGAGGTATGTACATGGCTATACTTATCCACATCAAGCTATGAAACCACATGCTTAGCAACTTGCTACAAGAAAAAACCCCAGATATTTATATTCATTGTGAGCCAGACATCTGAGGTGCTTTTTATCAAGCAGAACTGCAGATATTTGCTTTGACTGGTAGCAAAGCAATTTCTTTCCAAAGGATGGATAGCATCTGAAACTATAGACTTCTTACAAACCCCTTTCAAGTCAGCTAGTACACTCTTTTCATGCTTGTCTCATGCAGAGCAAGTGGAAACTATTTTAAATGCACACTTTCAAAACATCTGTACTAAAAATATAATCAAGATCTTTCATGCTGCCTCCAAACAATGTATTACAAGGGCATGTTCTGAGTGAACCTGATACCCCCAATTTCTAGAAGGATTTAAGATGCAGCTACCATTCTGTACTCTCACAAATATGTAAGCTACCTGAATTCATGGGTTTACTAAGGTATACACACATCATCTTAACTGCACTCCTTATCCTGGGGTAGATGCAATGTTTCTCAGAAGAATCATAAGGAGAAGAACGGCTCCCCCGCAGGCTGTGCCAGCCTTACCTACTGAAGTAGAGACTGAGTGATTTATCGTAAGGAAATACCATATTCTAACACCTTGCCTGGCTTACATTCATAGACACAGAAAAAAAATAAAAGGAGGTAGTTTTCTGTTGGATCTTGTGCTGATCTTTTGTATGGATACTATCCACTGGGGAAGTAAAAATTTGGAACATGCTGGAGGTACCAAGACAGATTTTGTTTCCGTACTAATATGTAGGGAAGGAAGATAAAAAGGATCCAGAAAAACCTAGGATCCTACAGGCATGTTTTCTGACCCAACAGGTATCTGTTTCTAAACAATATAGCTGAGTTGCACCTTTGAGAACTTGGACCTAAATCCACTGGTGTAGTTAGGCACCTTCATTCCACAAATACTCCCAAATCTCATTGAAACAGCAATTAGAACTTACAGAAATGAGACCTCTAAACGCCTCTCTGTCAGATAAAGTTAATGATCCACAAAACAGCCTTCTTTTAGGCTTCATAAAATGTTTAGTGATAAGCTAAAATCACATTATGGCCATGGAACCCAAAATGCTCAGGTGACACAGGAAGAATGCACTGACCATACAGCAGGAAATGGGGCCAAATGTGTCTAAGGATGGCAGCACCTTTCCCCCCCCCCGCCATAAGTGTAGCTCCGATAGCACAGATGAACAATCTTAACAACAAGGATAACACTACTCCAAGGAATATCTGGTTTGAACTGATCTGGCAGACCTGAACAAGCTTGGGCAGGGCAATGGTGGTGGTTCTGCACTCTGCAACTCCCTGTGCAGGTAAGACTTTTCTGTGTGGGATGCCCCATGTCTAGATTCTGCAGGAGAACCAGTAGCATCTTGCTCTGTACAGAATACCATACCCCACAGCTTTGGAAACATTCCTCATCACTGCTAAAACAGATGTATAAATTAAAGAATGAGAGAGGAAAACAACACTTCAGTCATGTTTTAATTTTAAGATAAGCCTGCCAAAATGAGGTGAAGATACCAGGAAGATGGCAAACAGATTTTCTAAAACAGTAACAACTTTTGTCCTCTGTAACTATTTCCATAGAAGAGAGATTTCAACAGCTAAATTTCCTTGACTAAGAAAAGGAGAAAGTTTAGTTCCCAAACTATTCTAACAGCAGATGCCAAAAAGATCATCATAATTCATCCAGAAAGTGTAAAACTTGCCTATGTCTCTTCAGCCCTCTAAATCTGCTTCCCATTTTAAAAGGCTCAGTTGCCAGACAGGAGTAAACCAAAACATTTTGGAATTCCTGATCTATTGCAAAAATGTATTGCTAGCAACAGACAAACTTCTCCTTGAGTATGTAAATCCGAAGCCACTAGGGGCACTCCTGGCCCTTGAAGTCCTAACAAGAGCAGCAATAGCTTGTTTCCAATGCAGAGTAATCTGTGAAAATTAGCAGTTCAGCAGTTTAAACCAAGTAAAACCACATAACTCATCTCAAAACATGCAAGAACACTGTCTGTACATCTTATTTTCATATCTGACGTTAAAGACTGATATAACCTGAATCACTACTCTGATGCGCTTGTTCCAGAGCAATGCTCCAGAGAAAAATACAGTCTCCAGAGTGAGCTGGCAGGATTTTCGTACAGTGTCTAACTTTCTCAGTTAGATATCTAGTCCAACTGATTTACTTCTGCCTAGTCAAACTAGCAGCTTTTCCATGGAAAAAATCAATTTGTCACTGAAGAGAAGCATGTTCAGTGTATTCTTAACAATATTAAAATAATTAACACTTTTCATGTTAACAAAATTTGCAGTATAACACTGATTTCCACGAACAAAACTGCTTTTTCAAATCTTCTTTTCCTATTATGGGTGTTAGCAGCATTTTTCCTCTTAAAGCATTTGGTCATGCTTGAGATTTAAAATGGTTTTATAAATTTTGAAATCCGTACTAATTGAAAGATACAGGCACCATTACCACTAATAGCCTTGCAGCTTGGCAAAAGTGGATTCAGAATTTCTTCCGTGTTGCATTGTAACAGAGCATTTGGAGACAGTGTAAACTATATCAGGTCAGATATTTAGAGAAAAATGTAACATAGAAAAACCCCCGACCCATTCACCACTCTTCTGCAGGAGAAATGTTCCCTTAACAGTACTAATTTAAACTTCCACTCTCAAGGTAAGAGTCACATGTTATTCAGGGCTTTCTTTGGATTCTGTGCTGTATCTGCTTACTTCTGCTAACCACAATAAAATTTTGACTGTGTTCAGCCTTGAAGCTAAGTTTATCTTTCCAAGTGTTTCCCACACGAATAGCATTACTAAATGGAGAATCTAAAGCTTATTGCTCAAATATAATGACCTCAAATGGAGCAAAAAAAACCAAAACCCCCAAAACAACAGACCATCACAGCTTGAGGAGATTCACATCAAATACACTCCTGAGTAACTAATTCCAATCAATAAACTAGGCAAAAATGACACCCAATGACCTTAAGAAGATTTTTGCTTATTTTGAAGTGACTTTTCCCATGTCTCTTACATGACATTACAGTTCTTCTTGTGTCAGCTGCTACGAGGGCACTAGTTACCAACACAGACTGTGCTGGGAACATTCACTGCCCAGTGTGAGGAAGTGAGTCTTTGTTCCCTCAGCAAACCTTACGATCGGAGCTGGTAGGAACTGAGAACAAACACCTTGCACTCACAGAACACACCAGCACACAGACACACAGGCACATGCTTTCACATTTGGTTTCAGTGAACTGGAAACCCACCGTATCCCCCTGCTTGGATGGGTGTTTTTGGAGAAGCACAAGCATATAGACTAAAATCNCTTGTGCCAGCTGCTACAAGGGCACTAGTTACCAACACAGACTGTGCTGGGAACATTCACTGCCCAGTGTGAGGAAGTGAGTCTTTGTTCCCTCAGCAAACCTTACGATCGGAGCTGGTAGGAACTGAGAACAAACACCTTGCACTCACAGAACACACCGGCACACAGACACACAGGCACATGCTTTCACATTTGGTTTCAGTGAACTGGAAACCCACCGTATCCCCCTGCTTGGATGGGTGTTTTTGGAGAAGCACAAGCATATAGACTAAAATCCTCTGTCTGGAAGCCAGCCCGGTTCAACGAGGGCTCAGATGCACTGCGGTGGATTTTTGGCAATGACCGGGCCAGAAGCTCAATGGAGGCAAGAATCTAAAACATAGAAAATACATGATCAAACCTGCTGTTCCAAAGCTGTGACTCTCGCTTAAAACCAAAGGCACAGTATCAATTAACTACAGAAAAATATTTAAACACATATTAAAAAAAGGATTTTTAAAATATACCTTACTGCACTGCACTCTTAATGTTTATATCCTAAGGAAGTTGAAAAGGACAGCTGGGGAATTTCCCCCTTTTTAAAAGCACACTGATTCCCTCTAAACACAGTGAAAACACTTGCTTTTTATTGAGCTCCTTCTCTGTGCCCTAGCACCTGTACCTGCCATTGCTGCAAACAAACCCAGCTCTGCCAGGGTTTTGCTTACTAACATTTACCAAAAAGTCAGCAGGGGGAGCTCCTTACCTTTTGAAAACGATCTGGTTACATTCATAACAGAAAAAACCTAATTTTTGCCCTCCTCTCCCTCTAGCTTTTTGAACCCCAACCATCCTCAGCAGGCACAATAAAAATCAAGCTCTGTGGCAAAACTATCGGTTTCCCTTCATGAAGCCTGGGGGAGGAGAGCAAGGAGGGCAGTGTAAACATTTCTGAGCACATGTACCAAGTACTCACTCGTGTGTCTAACTGTGACTATTCCTTTCATTATCTCCCAGCTGAAAC
>WEZZ01013070.1:141597-152382 GCA_013400585.1 Chloropsis cyanopogon
CAAGGGATGAGGACACAGAAGCAACAAATACATCACTGCTTAGACACAGCATAGTTTACACTGAAGATCTTGATGCACAGATGCTATTTTCAGGTTAGACAGAAATAATGAGTCAGGTATGCCCTCTCAAATGTGCCTATCCTGTGGAGATATATTACAGTGTGTGGGATCATTAAGACTTATGGAATATTTATTCACAATTAAGTAATCTTCTTACAGGATCCCCAGACTCTGGTAAGTTATATGGTCCAACAAGCAGCATTTGAGAAATGCTGATATTCTGCAATTCAGTTAGATGTTGCATGCTCTCTCAAAGTTGAAATGAATATAAAACATTTGGTGAGATGATTGCTCTTCTGTTTTGTCAGTCCTATAGCTGCACTATTTATTATTCACTGCAAGTGGAGGGGTGGAGGGAATGAGAAGAATAACTGAACAGATATATATATCAGATATATATCATTTTGCCTTTGCAGAACTATTCTAAACTAGATTACTATTAAGTAATCTGCTCTCTTCTTAATAAGTATCCTGGCAACCAGTCCAGAAACTGAAAATCTATATTTAAAATAAAAAGAACATAAAAAATACCTTAAGAAAACTAAGTAAATTGTTGCTATGTGGCTGAGGCAGATCTAGAAAATGCAGAAATGTCATCTCACAGCATCAGAATCAGAAACATCAAACACACAGAACATCAGAAAGTTCCCTACTCAAGGCTGAATCGATCTCTGTTTCAGACCACATTTGACTGAAGTCAGTGCCTCCCCTTACCTGGTCCCTGTTGTTGATGTTGGAGTATGGCAACTGTCCAGTCATCAGTTCATAGAGAACAATCCCAAACGCATACACATCCGATTGAAAACTATATGGGTTTTTATCTTGCATCCTAATAACTTCTGGTGCCTGTATCAGAAAAGGCAAGATTTGCTTTTATTTCTTCCCATTTCTTCCCATTGCCCCTCACCTACTAGGAATAAAACATGGACTTGTCCAGGGTACAGGTGCAAGGCCCACTCTTGCCTTCAGGTGTTACTGGGTCCTAATATAGAGTAGATGCTGACATGAATCTCAAAATTCATCATTCATTTCAGCATGGTGATCCCTTTTATTCCTCTACGACAGAGCAAAATGACCTTGGCCAGGCTGAGAAGGTATTTGGAAACTAGAATTCTAATGACACTGAAAATAACGCCAGCTAACAGAGTTTTAAGTTTTTCAGGGAGAAGAGGAGGAAATGGAGCTGCACAGGAGATCACCATATGAAGCAACTCTTCTTGAATCCTTAAAACTTAAGAGCATCTTACATTTTGCTGAGCTAGTTCCTCTACTCTTTTGCAGGACGCTTTGCAAGGCTTTTCTCACCTTCTCCTCAGCCCTAGATTAATGATACTCATTTTCCTTGGCCACTATTTTCTTTTCAGTATAAACTTCAGAATAAAAGACGGAGACACTAAAGTTTTTCTGCTGACTACTGGAAAACAAATGCTTAATGAAGAATTAAAAAACATTCATTTACTACTTCGTATTATTGCTTGTCTTTTCCAGCTTAAGCCGGCTTTTATATATCAGTGTTCCAGAGGGATAGGAGAGGAAGTTTGGCCAAAGGTAAATAGATTTGTTGAAACAAGCTCACCACTTCCCCCTTGCTTACCATCCATAGAATGGAACCAGACAATTGTTCAAACTGTTGGGATCCACTCCATCGTGATTTCACTGTAGCTAGACCAAAATCACCTATTTTTACTGTGAGGTCTTCATGAAGAAAAATATCTAAGGGGGGAATGTTAAGGGAAAACAGACAAGCAGTGCTGGCCCTGTCCTAAAAGAACAATGAACAGCTACAAATTTGCAACATGAACATGAGAGTTTTAAACATTCAACCTCACTGAAGAAGGTTTCCACATCACACAGGTTTTAAGCAGCCAGCATGGTGAATTAATGGTATGTAAGGGTTATGTAAATAATGACTGGGCCAGTGCTGAACTGACCACAGCCAGGTAGCTTTCATGAAGTGCCAAGTATGAGAAAAGCTGAAAATATTCCAGGAGCCAACTCACATCGTCTTTCATTACATGAAGAAACCAAAGGATGCAAAAAACTCTGTGATACCAACTAAAACTCCCTATGTTATTGCAATCAAATCAAAAGACACAGTAAGCATCTCCTATTTTGTTATTAGTGATATTACCCCTTCTCAGTGAAACTCCTATTTGGCAAATATTCACACATGAACAGCTTTTCACATCAGTAAGTTAATTTCTGGCAGAAAAAAAACCAAACCCAAAAACGAGGAATGCTTTCACTTTCCAAAATTACATCTCTGGGAAAGGATACTATTACTCTTGAGGTCTCTGTGGATGATTGACTTGGCATGCAAATAACTGAAAAGGAATATCACAGATTAGGTGGGTTACATAATACTTCACCAATCAACAACTCAAAATTCATTGTACTACTGAAACATAAATTCTGTCCACATTCAAACTGCACATTTATGCAGGCAGTAAACCTTCAGTTACCCATGACAGTTTCTGTAACATTCACAGAAAAAAATAAAACAAAGCTTAGATTTTTCAGCTCAAATCTGATGCTACTGATGAATAACAATTATGCTCCAACTTCTGCTTTTCAATTCTAACTCAATATTCACAGTAAAAAGAACTTCACTAATTGTTTTCATGCAATTCTGTGCTGAAATTTCTGCCTCCCAGCCTTAATGGGGACTGTCAAGACTTTGTGAGCTAGTCACAGCTTCAGATAAGGTGTTTCTAAATTGCAGGAGCTAAATGTACTTCCCAGTCTCAATGTGTACTTGGGTACACTGACTGCTTTTTACTAGAGGAGTGGAAAAAAGATCCCCTGATTGCAGCCTGGATAAACAGATGGCAGGGAACACAGAGGAAAGCACTTGCCCCACAGTAGATACAGCCTGAATTAGTCTCCCATGGCTCTTTGTTTAGTCAATGAGATTGGCACAAAACTGCTGGAAAAGCCCCAATTTGTGTCTCTGCTTTGAATTGTGTTCACAAAACAGCTTCTGCATCTCCCCTACCTACAGATGGAGCCTGGGGAGATGCACAGGCTAACAGAAGGCTAGGGCTGGTTGCTGCAAACACCTCCATGCCTCTTGACTGAAAATGTAGTGGAATACTGAGCAGAAAAATGGCACAATGAACTGCAATCATCATAGTGGATTTTCAGCTGAAGTGCGATTTCTATGGTCTTACAGCAATGTTCTGATTTTGACACACAATATTTGGCTAGTTTGGTAAATTCTAACTCAATGGCCCTCTGTGGGAGTAAGGATTATTTACAATCCTTAGAACAAAATAGGTATGTTCTCTTCAGATGTTGAAACCTGTTATTCAGAGAGCTCTGATACTTTCACCAAATGCTTTGACGATTGAAGACAGGACCCTGGGCTCAGCAAAGTGAGCAGAGAGCTGGCCTTATTTGCCACTGCCAGCCAGAGTGTGAGGGGGATAAGCAAACACTGCCCCAGAGCTCATTCGCAGATACGTAATTCAATACTTACTCCATGCCTTGTGCAGTCTGTCGTGCAATATCAATTAGCTTGATCATTTCAAATTTGGTCTCAATGATGTGTAGATGGTGATACAAACTGGACCCTTCACACCACTGTGTAACAATAGCCAACTGGGGTTTTGTTGAATAACCCATGAAAAGCAGGATATTCACATGTCGTGTTTTCCTGTTTACAAAAAAATAAGAATCAGGAGGAAATCAGATCAGGGAATCAGGAAAACCCAGGCAGATCTATCACAGTCTACATATATATTTCCAAACAGAAGGTGTTGGATCAATCTCAACTTTTACTGTTATAACCTCTCGCTAGATCAATTTAATGAATTATTCCTGAAGTTAGATTTTCTTATCATGCTAATATGGAATAACTACCCTGGGGTAATTGAAAAAGGTCAGAGCTCTTTTATGTTTTCTTATATTAAAAAATTAACATGGGATCCCAGCATGTGAGCCTTTATCCTTGCAGCAATGTGGAGTAGGACAGTTCTACACTATGTGACTGTGCCTTTTTCAGCTTCGAGAATTTGTCAAGTGATGCTAAGAGTAACTGCTGAGGAAACAAAAAATAAGTGGTTTCTTGTAAATCCTGCCACAAAGCTAAGTAATGATGAATCATAATGGAAAAGGCACAAGTATAGGTAAATCTGCCTTGTCTGGGTCAAACGATAGAACAAGTGACTATGTAAATTCTGACACAAACGAACAAACAGGCTGGGCTCCATCTAAGGGACTATCAGCAGAAAGCTGGACTAAGATGCTTGATTTCATTAAGTTCTGTCAAAATTCTGTCAAGAAAATGAAGAGATACCCAATGTAGCACACCCCAGAAAGCTTCTACTTCCACAACTATGAGCTTAGAGTTTTTAGAACTAACATTTTTCATTTTTCTAGGGTAAAAGGCTGGCCATTCTCTTTCACCATGTAGCTTATTTGGGATGTTTCCACAGCTTAGGTGCCCAGCTCAACACATCAGGTTTCCAGGGACAAAAAACTTCTTGCTGTTTTGTTTTTTAAAACACAACTATGCTCAACACTGCTACAGATTCTACTTTGATGTAATGTTTTTTCACAATATATATCCTATCATATCATGCTTATGGACCTTCTTTTAAGAGCTGAACCCAAATCAAATACCTCCTTTGAGATAGTAGAAGCAGTAGACATGAGAAAAGGAAATCAAGAAGTGACATTATGAGAATTACATTAAAAAAACCAAAAAACTCAGAGAAATAAATGTTAATGAACAGAAACTATTAAACAACAGATAATACGGACAGGACTGTAGCTGAAAACTCCAACATTAGTCATGTTCTCCTTCAATTTCAAAGTGTGAATGAGAGGAAAGAAAGGCCTACAGCTCACACTTAGGCTTGACTGTGCCCTGGGAATAGTACCTTAGCAAAAACTAGTTCTGAGTGTTTGGACATATATGTATTGGCAACACAGGTATGCAGACAAACACATACAGTGGGTAAAAAGAAATATTTTTAAATGGTTGTTTTTTCTGCCTGAAGTATCATCACGTAGGACTGAGACCAATGTGTTCTAATGGAGATCTAAAATTCAGTGATTAATGAAGCACAAATCTACACGCATTATTTCATGCCATTAAAAATATTCTTACCTGAGCACTCCTACTTCATTTTTGAAAGCCTGTAACTGTTGAGGTGTGGGTGCTGTAACATTCAACATTTTCACTGCCACATCACCTTTAAAATAGCAATTTTTAGTAAGTGACATTGATACATATTCCTCTCTTAAGAAAATGCTATACAGAGCATAAGAAATTTTGGGCTACACTGTTTTTTTAGCTTAAGAAATTCTGGGCTACACTGTTTTTTTAGCTTATGTGAAATAAATCACTACAATTTCAAAGCAAGTCAATATTCAGTAAAATGTAGAAATACAATTCTTACTTTACTCTGAGAAATCATAGCCAGGCCAAAGCTATTAAAAATACACATTTGAAATCCTCATTCATCAGGATGCATACTTCTGCCTTTCTAATGTTTCATCTTTACCCTAATAATTTCTCAGTTCAGAAGAACATGCAAGAGTTGAGTTTCTAAGCAAAATGAAGTTCTTACACTAGTTATTTAGCACACTACTTATTAATTTAAAAATCATATTTACTGCCCTTCACTGCGCTCTCCCCATTATGTCCACACCTCTCTTGTTCTGAGGAGCCCAGAACTGGGCCCAGCATTCCAGGTGTGGCATCACCAGTGCTGAGGAGAAGGATTGCCTCCCTTAGGCCTGCTGGCAATGCCTACTGCAGTCCTGGAGCCCATCCTCCCTCTTTGTGGCATGGGCACACTGCTGGCTCCCATTCAGCCTGGTGCCCACCAGAATCCCAGGCATGTTTTTCTGGGAAGCTGCTGTCCAGCTGGGTGTGCCCTGCCAGGCACTGTGACCCCCTCAAGAAAAGCTGTTTGTCATGATGGCCACGTACCATGCCACTTTCCTTTGTAGACTGTTCCAAATGATCCAGATCCTATCCTTTGTCCAACTGTGATCTGTCCATCTGGTATCTCCCAATCATCACTTGAATCCCGTCGACCAAGAGTTTTCTTTATATATGTGCAAAAACAATAAAAAGTAAGAAAACAAGTGCATTAATGTCTCTGAAAACAGCTCCTTTGTTAAAAAATTCTTACCAGCATTTCATTAATGTCCCAAAAAGACGTTCTTTTTCAGATGTTCTCTTTTGACTTTAAAAGTTAGCCCTACACAAAACCTCAGGACACAGGTATCCCAAATTATTACCTGGCATGAAACATTTGCACCAGGTTTCTGGCAGTGTTAAAACCAGAAAATATTAAGAAATGCTTACCAAAAAGAAAGTGGTATTTGATTTTAAACTCTTAATCATAATACTAAACTGTGAATTTAAAAAAAGTGGATGTTTTTACGTATTGTTACATGAAAATTTGTTACATACATTCGTTACTTTCAAAGTTTATGAATCATGGTGGGAAAAGTTAAGCTGTTATATGAAGGGAAAGTGGCATTATAATATGAGGCATGCGAGTAGAAGTGAGTTTAGTCAATTATTTAAATTATTTATATATCAGTCCTACAACTATTTACAGGTTTAAAGTGGATTACCCACTCTATTATTTGTTGTTTTTTCAAGACCTTGATCATTGCTATATTCATCTTCAAAACAATTTATAAAACTTGGATGAAAGAAAAGTGAGGGGAATATGGTTGTGTAATATTTCTACAGAAGAAAATAGCTGATCTTTCCCTTACCATTCTATTTCTGTCTTCTGAGGATGAGGATGATTTCCTTTCCCGTTGGGGTCCCGGTGATTTCTGTAATGCTTTCACATTGGTTAGTGACCCGGGCAAAGAAGCGGGAGGTGTTGCAGACAAGCCTGCAGCTGAGCCTAAATTTCAGAAATAGGATAGTTTTATCTGTAAGAATCCACCTTACAAGGATGTATTGATATTAGGTGCAAGAATTGTGTTTAAGATGCAGTATCTCTAAACATTAATGTGAATATTAAGAGAAAACAAATATATACAGCAATATTGTCCTAATTTTACATTAGTGCTCACGTCTCAGATTTCAGGAAGAGACAAGTCTATAGCAAACATCCCTGTACAGATAGTCTCCAGTCTCTTGCTCATGAATTAACAAAAGGACGATGTCTTTTTAAGTAAGAAAAAAATACTTTAAAATGTATCTTTTAAATTCCATCAGTTTCTTTGAGAAGAACAGTAGCATTTTTAGCAGCATCTACCTCTGACATTTCTTGTAGTTAAGCTTTTAGGAACCCAACAAATAGCTGAACTATTGCACTTTGGAATCAAAATAGACTAAATGCAAATAATTGAAATGTTTTCTAGTTGAGTCTCCAAGTGCCACCTGAAAATCATTTGGCTGTTTTAAAGCTATCTGTTAGCAGAGAACTATTATTTAAAAATAAGTATTAGACTTTAGATGGGACTAAAAAAGAACAAGTACTTTAGTTAGCTATTTGAAGCATATTCTAGGAAGCACAAAAAGAACAGTTTGTCTGTAGCCCCTGGGTTATCTAAACAAATCTATGCAGGAAAATGTTACTAAGAGAGCTGTTTTAGAGCTCCAGTGGCCCTTTTCAAATAGAGCATTTCACCTAGACACTGCTTTTTAAAATACATCCCAATTATTCCTAACAAGGTTATGCTGACCCTTCCAATGCAAAGGACATAAAATAGGGTAAACTGTTAATTAAATTCATGCTGCTTTACTAAACAATGTATGTCACTGAACAAGACCTCTAATATTCCACTGCCTTCTCTCACATCAGTGCTCTGGGAAGTGGTGGAAGACAACACTCCTTATATTCTCCTGGAAGCCCCCCTCTTAAGCAAAACGTGTCTCCTAATGGCAACTAGAGTTCACAAAGGGACTTGGTGACTTTTAAAACTGCTGCTTAAGTTCAGTCACTCAGTGCGTGCTGATTTATCAGACTATATGTATCCATCACTGGACTCAGTAAGCTAAAATCTATACACTTGGAAGTAGATGCAGAAAATAACATACCAACAGATACAAAATGGGACACAGGATCTGTAAACTGTCCCACATACTAAAGCAACAATAATGATGCATATTGGACATCCTAACTATATTTACAAGCAGTTGGAAGCCAGTGACGTGAAGGATGGACTGTGTTCATGTTACGGCCACTATGCTGTCATTTACTTATTATATGATTAATCTGAAATCAAACATACATGGAGTTAAATGTATGATGTTCCCAGAATATGAGCAATTTTCCAAAAGTTTACCGGGCTACAGATTTCCTCTGCAATAGCAAAGATCTGGGATGCATTTTCTTTGAGGTAACTAAAATCTCCTATTTAAATTTTAATATTGCAATATGGGAACACTAGCACAATATTCACCCTTCACCAAAAATGCTTACAACACATGGCAGAACACTGTAGTTAATCTGTTCATAATAATACCAGATGGCCTGTTTTCAAGTTATTAGAGTAGAATACTTCAGATAATGCTGGATTTAAGCCAATAGCTTGGACTCTGAAGCCATATGTAACAGATTTCATTCTGTAACCAGTTTGCTTGTTGGGAACACCTGTCTTCTTACAAAGACTTCTGGAAGATCTTTACAAGTTCAAAAGGTGATCTGTTCTTGATATATTCTGAAACAAAAGTCTTTGAAACAGCCAAGATGGTAGCATTTGAAAACCACACTACATGCACTGAACTAACCACTTCTACTCGTATTATGTAGAGACACAAGTATGAACATTTCATGCTGTTACTCAATAGTTGGTTTCTTCAGCACACGAAATCCCACAGAGTTTTTTTTTGGGATTTTGTGCGATACAACATATCCATTGACAGCTTAAGGCCTGAATTACCCCCATGGTCAATGACATGAAAATCTAAACGTCTTATTTTACATAGTACAGGACAGAAATACTGTTTCGGTCAAATTTACTAACTAAATAAAAACTACTAAAACCATCTAGAGCCCCGACTAGCACACTGTCAAAATGAAGTATTTGTTGAAAGCTGACATGACACATTACTTGAAAAGCTTGAGACCTAACAAGATATCAATGGAAATGTTTGTAATTCACATTTGATTTCCTACATCATTTTTCAAAACAGAGAATATTAAATCTAGAAGACTGTTACAGCTCTGAACTGACTTAAACTGAACAGTCAAGGAAATTCTAAGTTAAGGACATCATTTTATATTTAAAATCACTGCAATGCAATCCAACAACACCCTTTGTTTAGAAAAATTATGTTCAGGTCAACAGAAAAACCTCAACTATGAAATTCCTTGCTTTTGAAGATTTAAGTCAGACTTCATTTATAATCATTTTCAAGCGTGTAAAAGTGAAAGTGAGTATGTGTGAAAAGCACATTCAAAGCATTCCAGCCAGGCCAAGCAAAAAACAGAGGTGTTTTGATAAACTCACACACTTACATACACACGGTGTGAGGGTGAGGCACAAACAGCATCTGTGGTTTTACTTATTTTGTTTGGGTGAAAACAAGAAAGAAGAGCCCAACTACCTCTGAACACTGGGCCAGGCTCAAAATCAAACACTATTTCACTGGGGACAGAATGAAGGAGGGGACTGGGAGTCCGGGATTGGTATTTCCGAAGACAGCGCATCAGCTGGTTCAAAGGGGCTGTTAGAGAGAAAGAGACGGGCAGGCAGAGACAGAAAGACAGACACATAGAAGAAATGAAAGAAGTCATGGGAAATAACTAGGATGCTTTGACTCCTAATCATAGATTGCTTCTGTACTTTGAAGGAAAAAAAGTCAATTCCCAAGAACACCGTTTCAGGACTGGAAATAGCCAATTGTTTTCAGATGCCAAGCAGACAGTTTATGATCAAAAGTTAAAACCAACATGATCGCACAACATTCAAATGTTGGACAAAATGGGCAAAACTCTGGAGAGCCACAAGTATCAACACATACAAAAATAGCTAAAACTGGCAATTTGCAGTTAGTAGCTTGCAGGGTTAAAGGAAATTTCTTTTCTATTGCTGGCATTATTAAAGACAGCTCCATCAAACACAACACATCCTACCAAATACCAGATTTGCATGGGAGAAACAAAGTGAGTGAAAGTCCAGAGTACAAAACCTTTGATATCAGGAAAGGGTGCACTATGGTAATTCAGACCCATACTTACGGCTGAAGCAAGTTATAATTAGTAGGAGACAACTGTGTTACTGATTTGGAGTTGGAAAAACTGTCATATGCCTGCCCTACTTAGTATTTCTCTATTTTCAATATTTCCGCTTTATTCTTATATTCATAGGAATAAATACAGCACATAAGAAGCCCTCTTCAGGACCTTGACAACCAGAGGGAGAAGTGACTTAAGAGGCCCTTGCACGACACGTGAAAAAAAATAAACCTCCTGGCACTAGTTCTGGCTTAACTGTGAATTAAGGCAGTGAGTTACTGAAGGAAACATTAAAAGACCTGGCTTTAGTGTAAGATCCTAATGATCTGCTTCCAAGAGTAGCACAGGCATGCAGTACAGCAAAGCAGCAACTTCAGCAGGGGTAGAGGGGGAGAAGAACCGGAGTATTTCACACTGCTTTAGGATGCAGCAGTTTGTATGGAAAGCCCATCTACCACGATGGTTTTTGTTGAAAACCCCTGTTGTTTCCATGGGTGAAAAGGTAACAACAGGCATAAAAATCTTTGGGAAGTTGTAGTCTATCTGTATGCAGCCACGT
>WEZZ01013075.1:555-10986 GCA_013400585.1 Chloropsis cyanopogon
TTATGGGAGCTGGCTGCTGTGCATGACCATTGTCCAGCATAGCGTGCTGGAGCATAAAGAGGTTGGAATTGCACAAAAGCTGTTCGTTTAATATAGATTATCAAATTGTCTCCTGTCAGCATGTGTGACAAACCAGTGTTTTGCAAGCTTGATAAGGTACAGCATCCTGATGTCAGGAAATATAGACTTGAGAGAGACCTGGTGTTTCTATTGTTCTGTTTGTCAGGGTTGTTCCCAGGATCCCTGAAAAGTCTACCTTCAGACCTTTCATGTCTCCTGACCCATTCACTGATGGAAATCTGTACTTTTAACTGTTTCTACTGCTTCCTGTGTTAGCTTCTTTTCTCTACTCAGTTGAAGAATCCATAGTGTAATCCTTGTGTTCCTCACCAGAGCAATGAATAAGTCCTATATGTGATGATTTGGGCTTGGCATACCTGTCAAAACTCAAACCCCTATTTGTATAAATGAGAGAAATGTGGTTGCACCCATACAAAGGACAAGAGCAAATATAATGTAGAAAAAGTTTCTCTTGTCTTTTGAAGAGTGGAATACTTGGTGGACTGTACTATGGACTACAAAGAGACCTGAGCTATGAGAAACCTGATTTGTGTAATATACAAGCTATACAAGCTTTGATTCCATATCAAGGTTTGAGTTAGGGTATGAGAATGACAAAGTTGACAGCTTTATCTTATGTATTAGATATGTCTTGTGTCTTACTTTATCTTATGTATGCCATTTGGTGCAAAAACAGGGTCTTGAAATAGTTTTGCTTTGCTATAAAACAATTTGTATTTCTACTGCATTTAATTTTATTCTTACTACAGTCAAATTCTATATTCTGAAGTGTGTTTTGGGGAAAAATAAGAAGTATTAATGCCTCTTGACACTTTGAACAATAAATCTTACCTCTATATTTAGGTTATAGAACCAGTCACTAAAACTGCCTCAGAGTTTCAGTGTGTTCTATTTTTGTATGTGTCTTAATTCTGCAGAGGTTTATAAAGACAGATAAAACAATTTGGAGCAAAATATGTTCTTTTTTCTTTCAGTTACGTTTTCTGTCAACTGCACGTTTTTATCATTGCTCCCACTTAAGCACTTTTGCTGCGGTCATTGGTCAGGTTTATCCATTGCCAGCATGGAGTGCAGAGTGCTCATACTTAACAGGGAATGTACAACCAAGGAGCTAATAAAATTCAACTTCACAAACTGCTACTTTCAGTGCACTGTGCCTGAGGCCAACAAGTTTTAATTAAAATGGGATTGGACAGGGAACTCTTTTTTTTTTCTTAACTGTGATCAATGTGTTCAGTTGTAAAGCTGAATTGATGTTTATTAGATCCAGAAGTGATAGTAATACTTAAATTATTAAGTGATACTAATGCTTGAAAAATTTAAGAATTATGGTGTAAAATTTAAATATATGTAGCTAAGTGTTTGTTTTGCAGCACCTACTGAGAACAAGGAAATAATTTCCCATATCAGTCAGCATGGAGGCAAGTGGCCATACTGGTTTAAAAAAATGGGTAAGTTTGCATATTCAATATCTTCAGTTTATTTATAATTTTTTTTTCTTTCTAATTGTACTTTCATATCTGTTTAGAAAATCTTCAGAAACTTGGTAACTACTCCTTGAAACTGCAAGTAGTATTGAATGAAAGTAATGCTGACACTTACGCAGGAAGGCCTCTCCCATCTAAAGTATTTAAATTTACTATCGTAGGTAAGAATTCCAATCTTTTTTCCTACTTATAGTATTTCTGTTTGATTCACAGTTTATCAAAATTCATCATGTTCTAGTTGGGAGGTGGTTTTCAGCACTGAAAAGTAGCATTTGCATGTCAAATGTGAAGCATTTCCAGGAAAAAATGTTTTTTTGTAGTAGGTTTTGATCTCACATGCAGTGTGTTGGCTCTGTGGCTGGCAGTTTTACATTAAAAAAAAAAATTTGATGGAGTCTAAAGCTCCTGGATGTGAACTTCCCAACTGTGCTTATTAAAATAAACTTCATTAGAATCACCCTTTTTCCTCATGCCATTGACATAAATATTCTTTCATTCGTTAGGCCAACTTTCATGCATAAACCACAGAAACTCATTAAAAAACAGGTTATACATTTAAAATAAACATGTTGAGATTGAAGTCCTGGGTTTTTTTTCGGTTAATTAAGGAAGAATCCTATGCAATACTAAATTCTCATTTGGTTGTAATGGATATGTCTCTTTACTGCAATGCTTACTAGAATACTCACTTCAGAAAGGGTTGGCGTGAAAGGAGAGGTGATGTGGTAGCCTGGGAGTGTTTAGACTTTTCTGGAGCTTGATGATGGTGACAATTAATGTTGAGTGTTTGTGGCTAAGAGAGCGGGGAAGGCCAGCAAGCAGATACTGTGGTGGGAGTCTGTTACAGGCCACCCAGCCAGGATGCAGAGGCAGATTAAATGCATAAACAGCTGGGAGAAGTGTCACAATCACTAGAGCTTGTTCTTGTGGGGGACTTCACCTTACGAGATGTCTGCTGGAAATATAACACAGCAGAGAGGAAATAGTCTAGGAGATTTCTGGAGTGTGTTGAAGAGAACTTGCTGACACAGCTGGTGGGGGAGCCCCATCTCCTATGTGATTTTCTCTTTGTGAACAGAGAAGGACTGGTGGGTGGTCGAAGACTGTCTTGAGCATGTTGATCACAAAATGAACGTTTACAGTGTTCACTGTTCTTGAAGTAAGGAGAAGGGTTAGCAGAACTGCCACCTTGGACTTCCAGAGGGCAGAATTTGGCTTGTTTATGTGAGTGGTTGATGGAGGCCCTTGGGAGGTAGTTCTGAAGGACAGAGGAATCCAGAAAGGCTGGAAGAAGAAGAGGAGCAAAAAGGAAGCTCACAAACTGAACTTCAGGAGAAGACTCTCGCCTCTTCAAAGATCTGCCTGGTAGAGTTCTATGAAAAGAGGCCCTCGGCAGACTGGAGGCCCAAGCACGTTTGTTAGTATTCAGAGGTCACCTCCAAGCTCAAGTCTGGTTCATCTCAATGAATAGGAAGTCAGACAAAAATTCCTGGAGGCTTGCATGGATGAACAAGGAGCTACTGGCAAATCTCAACACATAAGAGGTGTACAGAAGATGGAAATCGGAACAAGTTACCAGGGAGGAGTACAGAGGTACTATCCAAGCATGCAGGGTTGGGTTTAAGAAAGCCAAAGTCCGATTGGAATTGAAAATGGAATCACTAGCAAGTGATACCCAAGTCAAGAACATGGGCTTCTTTAAATATATGGGTGACAAAAGGATGGCTGAAGTAAACATGGATCCAGTGTTGAATGAGGCAGGGAACACAAGATGTGGAAAAGGCTGAGATACTGAAATCATCTGCCTTAGTATTTACTAATAAGACAGACCTCAGGAATCCCAGACCCCAAAGACTGGTGGAAGGTCTGGGGCAAGGATGATAAACCCTTGGTGAAAGATGATCAGGCCAGGGAATACCTAAGCAAACTGGTGATACGTAAGTCCATGGGCCATGGTGGGATGCACTCGTGAGCCAGAGAGAGCTGGCTGATAGCCTTATGAGGTCACTCACACTAATTGAATAATCATGGCAATTGAATAATCATGGCAAAGAGAGAACTGCCTGATGTTTTAAGGAAAGCATCATTCCTATCTACAGAAAGCAGAAGGAGGGCACACAGAGCTACAGACCAATCAACTTCATCTCAATTTGTGGGAAGGTGGTGGAGCAGCTAATCCTGAAAACCATTTCCAGGTATGTGAAGGACAAGAAGATCATCAGGAGTAGTTAGCACAGATTCACCTTCTTTGATGAAAGGACTAGCTTAGCACATGTTGTCTTCCTAGATTTCAGCAGGGTTCTCATCAGTAAGATCCCATAAGATCCTCACGGAGAAGCGCATGAAGTTTGGACTGAATGAGCAGACTGAGGTGAATTAATGAAGAGATGAGCCCAGAGAGTGGTGATCTGTGGCTCTAGTTGGAGGGCAGCAAGTAGGGGTTACCCCAGGGGTTAATACAGGGTTTGATCCTGCTCAATATCTTCATTAATGATCTGGATAACAAGACAGAGTGTACCTTCAGCAAGTTTTCCTGATAACACATAACTGGGCAGAGTGGCTGATACACCTGAGAATTTGCCACCATCCAGAGCGACCTCAACAGGCTGTAGAAATTGGCTGTCAGGAACCTTATGAAATTCAGCAGAAGGACAGTCCTGCACCTGCAGAAGGACAGCCCCTCACCTGCCACCCAAGTACCTGGAAAGCAGCTTTGCAGGAAAGGCCCTGGAAGTCCTGGTGGGCAGCAGGTGGACACAAACCAGCCATGTACCCTCACAGCAACAAGCAGCAGCAACCTCTTGGGCTGCATTAGAAGCAGGTCGAGGGAAGTGATCCTTTCTCTCCACTCAGAATTGGTGAGGCTAGCTGGGGTACTGTGCCCAGAACTGGACACATTACATTACAACATAGAGATATGGATATACTGGAGAGCAAGTCCAGCACAGGCCCATGAAGATGATGAAGGGACTGGGGGGTGCTGAGGCAGTGAAACAATTTTCCAAGAGAAGTTGTGGTAGCCCCATCCCTGGAAGTGTTCAAGGCTGGGTAGGATGAGGTTCTGAGCAACCTCATCTGGTGGAAGGTGTCCCTGTCCATGGCAGGGGGGGTTGAAACTGGGTGATATTTAAGGTTCTCTCCAACTCAAACCATTCTATGATTCCATGATCTCTTACCTGAAGAAAGTCTGGGGGAACAGTGACTGCTCTGCCTGGAGAAGACTCCTGGGGATCTTACCAATGTCTATAAACAGCTGAAGGTAGTGTAAAGAAGTGGAGCCAGGCTCTTTCCAGTGGTGCTCAGTGACAGGACCAGAGCCAATGGGCACACACTGAAACACAGGAGGTTCTCTCCAAACATCAGGAAACAGGTTTTTTCACTATAAAGGTGACACAGTGCTGGCACAAGTTGGCCAAGAAGTTGTGGAATTTCCTTTCTTGGTGATATCAGAAGTTGTCTAAACATGTTCCTGGGCAAGTTGACTCTGGGTGATCCCACTTGAGCCAGGGGCATTGGGTAAGATGACCTCCAGAAAACCCTTCTGACCTCAACCATTCTGTGAACTTTATGTAAAAGGGGGATGGGAAGAGGGAAAGAAAAAAATGCTAACTTCTTTGCATTTAACATTAAAATGAATATTTTTGCCACAATTTTGGAAGGTACCGCTAACATCTGTTTTCAGAAGATCAAGGGGGAAAAAAAAAAAATCAATGTTTTCTGTAGCATCCTATTTCTTCCGCAAAAGAGAGGCTTTGAATGTACATTCTTGAGGCAGAAAAGAATTCTTTGTATGTAGCATATTCTTCTAGAAGTTTCTACTTATTGGCAGAGTAGAAAGAGATATTCTTGTATGACAGTAAAGGAAAAAAGGTGTTTGGCATTACTTGAAAAGAGTAGTTATTTAAGCATATGTCTGAAAACATGCCATTGAAGGTTCAAGATATTAATGTGAACTTGCAAGTAAAGAATAGAAAAAAAAAATCTTGTTCTCTGAACAAAAGTGAACCTTGTCTCCTCTTTTATCTCTTTATCAAAGTGAAAAGAGAATCCTATTATTTTCCAGTAGTAGTGTGGCTTCCCTCAGTATGGCAACATTCAATTAAAGATTCCTTCAGTTATAACAACTGAAATGAACTAATCTCTATGGAAAGGAATAAAAATTTGAAAAATCTTTTTAGCTAATAGTATAGTACTTTTAACATATGGGATTCCAAAATCAACTTTAGCTATCTATTGCTGCTTTTTTATTTATTTAATTAAAAGATAATTCAACATTTTTAGCATTGTCAGTTATTAAAAGTAAATAATTAAGTCTTTATTTTTGCCGTTGCATTTTGTGTTTTCTCAGAGGCAGCCAGAAAGCTTCATGCTTGTTATTCTGAAGTATTAACATTTGTGTTATTGTTTATGATGTAGATTCTAAAATCCAGAAAAGAACAGTCTAAACTGAAAAAGCGTTTTTGGCTGAGAAACAAATTATTCTATTTTTCTAAAAGAAGGTTGTCACTGAGTGTTTATAGTTGTTCTTGATAAGCTAAAAAATCACCATAAATGCTGTTTAAAACTGAGCTTCCTAAGTCAATCTACAAGGTTTGTGGTTTTAGTTCAGACATGTTCTTTTGGCAGTTACTCACTTTAATATTGCAGAAGTTATTCTGCTGTAACTTTCTCAAATAATTTTACAGTTTTATCATTCACTTACAATGACAAATAAAGTTGCAGACACTGTAAGGTTGGGGTCTTTCTCTTGTTATAGTCAGTAACTAATTTTGGCCAATACAAGGTATCTATCATCCCTTGTGCGAAGGAAGCTCCCTGGTAATGGACACCCCTTGGTTTTATAAATATTTGTTAATTTGAGTTTGAAATTGTTTGGTAGGATATTAATTTACCATTTAGCTTAGCACGCATTGCTTCTTTTTACAAAGGCCACTTGGTCCAGACATTTTGTTTCTGCAAAATATGATTCTTGATTTACACGCTCCACTTGACACACACTCCACTTGTTACCACTATTTGGTCTTGTTCATTAGTGCCTAATTGGAGGCAGTATAGTGGGGCCAGGTTTCACAGGAAAGATACACTCACATTTCTTTTTCTAATACTCATCATTACATATCTTTATGTCTTAAATTTGGGGTAGTTGTAGGACAAAAATGTTGTGTTCCATGAATAATTTATTTTACCAGAATTAAAGCAATTAAATATTTAGGAGAAGCTGTGCACACAGAACTTTTTCAATTTCAGGTGCTGTATTGGTGTTTGGGAATACTTTGGGAATTTTGACTATCCTGTTATGTTTCTTATACTGTAGTCTCCCACTGTTATATTTTAACTATTGTTTTTATTTTAGTGTAAGTTTAGAAAAGAACATAAGCATAACTTGGGTTATAACAGTATTCTGAACAGACTGTTTACTTTGCATCTGAAAACCACTTGACTTAATTGCAGCCTTAATCAAGAAAAAGCCAAGGAGTACACGTAATTCTTTCTAAAAATGTGTTATTCTTTTCTCTCAGAGGGCAAACCAGAGAAATTTTTGGTGGGTCTCTTGGAGCTTCCTTTTCGAATTGGAGTACCTTTTAGTATTCCTTTGGAATTGCAGGATGAATTTGGTCATGCAACACACTTGACAAATCGCATTAGACCAATTCTGGAAGCTAGGTAATTTAGCCTTTTTTTTTTTGCCCTTTCTTCATGTGACAATAATATAATAATACTTAAGGGTTTGTCTGAATGATATACTGGGAATTTCTCACGTAAATTAAGTCATATTTTTGGTTTTATTTTCATAAGAATGTCCGAAAGTATCTTGTATATTAAAACACTGTGTTTGTTTTTAAATTTATTTTCTTGTGTTTTCTGTGTTTTTCTAGTGGATTAACATTGAAGCATGACGACATACCTGTGGCAGCAAAGTGTGTCATTAAGGGTGTTACTGCTAAAGGCTGTGTAAATAGTTGCCAGGGCAAGGTAGGCTAATAAATCTAAACTTGAAATAACATATTAAAAAAAAAGACTCAGAGGAGATAATCTTTGTGTAAAATGAATTGTCACATAGTTTTAGCTTAAGTTTGGTCTACACTAATGACAACAGATATTTCTTGGGATATTTTCAAATTATTTCTTAGAGCTCTGCTTGGAGCAGTTTGTATTTCCCCTACCTGCACTCTTTTCGCAGCTGATGGGACTGGAGCTGGAAGGGCTGAGCAATACCTGGTGTGTGGTAGAGTGTACCCAGTGCACCAAATCAGCTTAGTTTGAACTGCTGCTGAGGTTGGTTTAAGCCAAATCATCCTGGTGACTTTTGCACTGAAAGATGACAGGAAGCTAAAGAAGATGAAATCTTCCATTCTTAGTTAAGAAGATGACTAGTAACAGCTAATATGCAGGGTGTCTGCTCAAGCTTCTTGTTTCCGCTATTCTGGTTGCACTTACACAGTGAATATGTTACTCAAGTCCAACCTGTTACTGACGGATTCTCAGCACCTTGTCAAGTTTCTACTTTACTGTAAAACCCAAAATGTACCTTCCATGCTAAAAAGATTTTTTTCATAAAACAGGTCTTAATGCTTTTGATAAATATAGATTTAAAGATTCCAAAAAATAATTTTAAAATTATTTATAAGGCGTATTTACACCAGGTCCCTTTCCTTAAATTTAGTCTCATAGTCTAGCAGAGTAAAGACAAAGCTAGGAGGTGAGGTACCCCATTATACTTCATATTGTTGCTTAGAAAATAGCAAATAATGTTGCTGGTGGAAAGGTGTATAAAGAGGAGAAAGACCATATACCTGCTTATTGAAAATTAAAGGGTGTTTAGTGTTGTAAATTTTGTTGGCAAAGTTCAGAATTTAAGGTGAAGGGCAAGAACAATGGCATAAAATTGAGTGGATTATGAGAAATAAAGTGTATATGGGCAAATGTGCCAGACTTTAGCTAGAGATAAATTTGGTGAGGGGCAAGACCAAGAATTATTTAGGGAACTTGCAGTACAGAAATAATATCGTACCATAATAATTACAAAAGAAAGGGTGTTACTTTCTTATTTTTCATTCTCTTGATTTTAATGTGAAGGTTTGTTTTCAGTTTACAGCAGTTGTTTTTCTTACATCCTCAATCAAAGATGAGATGGATGGTGGTAGTGGTGCCTTGCTAAGGAATAACATACACAGAACTTGCAGACCCTTTCTTCAAAACCACTTTTTTTTTTTTTAAGTGCTATATTTTTCCCCATTAAAACAGCCTCTAAGCAGGAAACCAAAAGTTATGATAGCTGCTTTTGATAGTTTCAGAATCATGTGCTTTAACATACAAATCCTGACTTGAGTACCTCTGGTTATAATGACATGGAAAAGACAGGTTTCAGTACAGAGGGAAAAAAAAAATCTTTATTTCTTGTAGCACTGCAAGACAACTTTTAGGAACTTCTGAAATTAACATATATACAAATTGACATGGTTATGTGGGACTATTATATGGTTTTATTTAAGGTTAATAACTGAAATATTCTTTTCATTAGAACTTTAACCTGAAGATTACTCTTCCTGGTTTGAAAGAAGATACACAAGTCATTAAAATAAGATTGCAGCCTGGTAAGTATCCTTAAAATATTTAGTGAAATTCTGTTAAATTTTATTCTGACACTANTTTAAGTGCTATATTTTTCCCCATTAAAACAGCCTCTAAGCAGGAAACCAAAAGTTATGATAGCTGCTTTTGATAGTTTCAGAATCATGTGCTTTAACATACAAATCCTGACTTGAGTACCTCTGGTTATAATGACATGGAAAAGACAGGTTTCAGTACAGAGGGAAAAAAAAAATCTTTATTTCTTGTAGCACTGCAAGACAACTTTTAGGAACTTCTGAAATTAACATATATACAAATTGACATGGTTATGTGGGACTATTATATGGTTTTATTTAAGGTTAATAACTGAAATATTCTTTTCATTAGAACTTTAACCTGAAGATTACTCTTCCTGGTTTGAAAGAAGATACACAAGTCATTAAAATAAGATTGCAGCCTGGTAAGTATCCTTAAAATATTTAGTGAAATTCTGTTAAATTTTATTCTGACACTATTAACAAAGGCTTCTCCCAAGAAAGTAAAATATTTAGTGAGGCATAAAAAAGGATCCAGGTGATGACTAGAAAGGAAATAAAGCCAAGAGCTTGTCATTCTTGGCAGGAATATCATTGTACTCAATGCCCAATCTTAACCTACTATTCTAGGGGCTGGAATATTTGTGTGCTTATTTGAGACACATGTTGTCTTTTAATTGCTTTAAATCCTTTTCTAATCTAGCACCACTGAATGAATGAATTTCTCATCTTTTTGTTTTTCTTTAACATTAAGACTTTTAACCTGTACTAATCTGCATTGACCTGTTCTCCCTGCAGAAAACATCTTGTGAATGAATAAGTGCTCATTCAGTTTCTTAACTGAGCAAAGGGGGATGCTTTGGCAACTGAATTGTGTCTGAAATTTTAATGTTACATGAGTTTACCATAATGCAAGATAGGAGCATAGAGGTCTGTAAGGACGTTGTCCTTACCAGAATTTTATGTTTTGTGGATGTGTTGATTCAGAGGATTCCCTTACATGAGATCTGTTATCCCTTGTTACCTGGGTTTTTCTGGATTTGGGATATAAGGTATAGTATGAAAGCTAAGTTTTGGCCTCCCAGATTGCCAGACTTCAGGCTTGCCAATCTCATTTTGCAGGGATTGTCTTCTGCTTTGTAAAACCAACAATGCGCAGTTTAGTCCATTATTTATCTTTTGAGGAGTTAAGGGTTTGTGTAGAAAACAATGAAATGATTGAACTTGAGACAGACTGTGTTGTGCGTTGCTGTTAT